>MU228434.1:709661-720859 GCA_018584345.1 Thuja plicata | reverse complement strand
TGTGGAACCAAACACAGAATTTGCATCTTCTCAGTCATCTTCCAGGGGAACCAAACAGGACAGCCATATTCTAGAATTCATTTTGAGAATAGCACAAACCTAGAATGGATTCAATTCTAGAATTGGCGATTCCAGCATGCACAAATTCTGCCAACCAAACGGGCCCTTAGCTCATGTGGAATTGGCGGTGTTCTATGGCGATGAACATTTGAAGGTGATTGTAAAAAAAAACCCAACAGACACAGTGCTTCAAAGATGTTTGGCTGCAAAGGTTTAAAGCAGCTTCCAAACCAAAGCAAAAGCTGAGAAAAAATTTCTCTGTGGCGTTCGAGGAATGGAAGACAATGAAGAATGCCACGAACACCAATGTTGGAACTACAGTGGGCCAATCAGCCAATTAGTTGTCTAAGTAGTTTTTTGTTTTAGTTTGTTTCCAAAGTTCTTGCTATTTTTGAGGCAGTTAGTTATGAAAACTGAATTAAGCCCTGCGTGGCTATATATGATATTTTGGACGACCAAGTGAGGGTTGGTTCTTTTGCAAAAAGAAACTCAATTTTACTATCTGTTCCATTTTCTTAAGTTCTTCTTGTGGTGATGATACTGGATATTTTCAAATATATGGATATATATTATAAGTTGGTAATATAAGCAAATTTTATCATTTTTGTGGATCAGTTGGTCTATTGAAATGCATGGTTTTGATTTCAGTTGGAGTTGAATGAACATGATGTTATGATCTGTTGAAATATATTTTGGATTTAATCAGTAATCTTTCAAGATTTATTGTCCTTATGAATCAGCCTTTCTTTTTTTTTTTTTTTGCAATTAAGGTTCGAGTCAGTTGGCTTGTATATCTTATTGATCTTCAAAATCTCAGAATAGTTAATCAGTTTATCTATGGTGATGTGAATCACAGCCTTTCATGCTTTCTGGTCAAAAGTATACTTCAAAAATAGATGTTTCCGAATAAAAGGTTTTATTGAAAAATTTTCTTGTTTAAGGCAGCTACGCCTTTGAATGCAGAGAGTGTGGTTGTGAGTGACTCACTCAATTGTTAGTGCATTTATTTCCTTTTTGTGTTCAGGTTTTAAGAGTCTTTGATAGTTATATTTCAAGAAGGAAAAATCTGTTCACTAATAGATTTTTTGGTGAATCCACTAGGGAGCGTGTTTAAAAAGATCAGTATGCATTTTTGTTTCCAAGTGAGAGAAGATCATGGTATTTCCTGTTGTTGCAATACCTGGTGAAGAAGAAATTCCCCCTATCCTTCAACCTGACTTACACTTTTTAGATACTCAAGAAGACATTATTTCTGATTTAGCTGTCTTGGCCTTGAATGTAAGGGAAAGTGATCAACAATATCAGCAGGTTTGATTGGTGATAGAGGAGGAAGAAGAGATTGGGGAGTGGTTGAGAGGACTTCCCATAGCACAAGAAGCTACAGTGGTGGATAGAGTAGCTCAAGATGCATAAGGACCTTAAACCTAGATTCTTGTCCTTATACCAGGTCCCAGAGGAGAGAAGGTATCTTTGATAAGTTTTATCAACATTTGCAAAATTTTCACTTTCCTATTACCTTTACCCCTAAGAAGAAAGAAAAAAGTAGGCCTTCCTCTCCCCCTAAGGTTTCCCCTAAAGCATCTTCAAGTAAATCCAATTGGCAAGCTCTAACATTGTCTGGTACTCAAATTCCCTCCATTGTAACTATCTTCCCGACTTCACTCATGGCCCAGCCTTGGGGAGTGGCAGTAGGTCCTCTAAATGTAGGAGGAAACCATCCCTGACCAAAAGGGGCTAGAGATGTATTACCTAAATTCTATGGCAATGGTAAAGTTTCTGTAGACGACCATTTGAACGCTTTCAATACTGCTTGTGGGATTTTAGCTATCCAACATGAAGATGTTGCGATTAGATTATTTGTACAAACCCTTGCCGAATCTATTGCTGACTAGTTTTACCATTTTTCGAATGGTCATATTACCGATTGGAACTCAATGAAAATGGCCTTTGAAGCTCATTTCAAATCTACTAAAGATGAACACTCCCTCTTGCTCCAATTGTCCCAGTTAAAGAAGGAGAGGCATGAGCCTATGAGGGAATTCATGGCCAAATTCAACAAGATCCTATATTAGATCCCTAATGCTAAAAGACCGAATGGTGAAAATAAAAAAGGCTTCTTTGTCAATGCAATGCCTCCTGACATAATCTATCAATTGAGATGGGATAGGGTGGTTGATATAGCTGCAGCCCAAAACCTTGCAGTAGAACTTGAGGATGACCTCATAACAATAGGAAAATGGAGAAGAGATGTTCAAACATCGACAAATCAAGCCTCTACTTCTAGCTCTAGTGACCCAATAGTACAGAGATTAGTTAATGATATGATTGCCCTAAAGAGACAGATGACAAGATCCCCTCCTACTCCATACCAAGATGTTCCTCATAGATATCCAAGTCAGGGGACAGGAAATTATGGGAAATCATCAAATGCTCTGTCGTTCCAGCAAAGACTACAAATTGAGCCCCCTCCTGTAAAAGGAAATATGTGTATTTTTCATTTGACTAATGAAAATGATAGAGATTCATGTCCTGAGATGGTGCGATACAAAAAACTAGAAGATAACAAAGAAAGTATTCAGGAGATCCCTACTGATGAAGAAAACTTTGGAGGACCTGGCGACTCCGTAAGTTACTACCTAGAGTATGAGTCTGATTCTGATCATGGTGGTGACATTTTGATTACTCTGGAGGAACCTTCTTGCTCTGTGCTCACCAGGGGTCAACAAGGAATAAAAAGTACCAATCGAGTCTCGTATCCATTTCAAAATAAAAGAGAAAAGGAGCATGTGAATACAAGTGGCAGATCAAAGATGGACGAAAAAGTAGGACCGAAGGTAAAGACTCTAATAAAATCAAACCCTGATTCTTCCTTTGATTTTGTTGATTTTTATAAATCTTCCAAGATTTAGATTTCTCCTGTTGAATATTTGAAGTTAAATCCCAATGAGTTGGATAAATTAGTCAATTTTGTAAAAGGATCATCTCCTGAAGTTGTAGCAAATCAAACAAATACTGTGTCTACTCACGAAACTCCTATAAACCAGAATTCTATTTCCCCTAAAAATGTTCAAACTATCCTTAGTCAATAATCCTTAGAACCTGCTCAATTTTTAGGTAAACCAGAACCTTTCTATGTATCTTTGTTCATGCATGGTCACAAACTTAGTAACTGCATCATAGAATCAGGGGCATCAGACAATATAATGCCTTCATTTGTAGCAAAAGCCTTAGATTTTCCCTTAACAAAGACCTTTATAAAATGTTACTTAATGGATTCTAAACAGGTCCCATTACTTGGTCAAATCAAAGATGCTCAAGTTTTTTTAGCCACCTATCCCAATAAAAGGCTAAAGTTAACCATCCTTGTGGCTGACATACCTGCTAGCTATGGTATGCTCTTAAGTCAAACTTTCTGTCGGGACTTAGGAGGAGAAATTAAATTAGATTGGTCACAAGAAATAATCCCCATTGGCAATCAGAAGGTAATCTTACAACCTAAGACCAAGTCAAAATATATTTTCTTCCCATCTGAAGATCCCAGAGCTCAGATCCTATACCAAGAAACATATTTCGCTAATTATGTGATCTTACCTGAAGAAGATGTTGCAGAGTTAAAATCTCCTAGAAATGAAGGAGTTTGGATTCTTCAGTTTGATGGGAGTTGCTCCTCTACAGGTTCAGGTGCAGGAGTATTTTTGATATCTCCTATTAGTGAGAAGTTTCCTTTTGCTTTTAAACTGGAATTTGAGAATACAAATAACACCGTTGAATACGAAGCATTGCTGCTCGGTATTCAAGAAGTGAAGAAGAAAAGTTTCAAAATTTTGAAAGATAAAGGGGATGTTGAGTTAATCATGAAGCAGGTGAGAGGAATATATGCAGTAAGGAATGAGCAGATGAAGCATTATATAAATAGGGTTTGGGATGAAATTGATGGTTTTGAGGCATTTGCAATTGAGGCAGTCCCTAGAGAGTTAAATTCTAGAGCAAACGTACTTGCCGGTTCTGCAACATTACTAATTCACCATCCTGACTTTGACAACAATAAATATACTATAGAGCTATTCCCCAGACCTAGTGTGCGAGACAATGCTAATTCTTGGTAGGTTTTCAGTGATAATGCTTATGTGTTAACATTATTACAGGGTATTGAAAAATTCTCCTCAGTATTTTTTGAAGGTTCAAAATCAAAGTGTTAGGATTTTTTTGTAGATGAACAGGTGAACAAAAGGGTAGATATTGTGCAATTGAAGGGAAACCATATCCCTAAGGGCCTTTTAACAATGGAGAGCCTATTTGACCATGGTGATTGTTTTATCATTCAAACTGAAGAGACCAGTGATAAGAAATATGGTGATTTTGAGAAAATAAATATAGGTAGTGATGAAAATCCCATATATGTGAATCTATGCACTTATTGTAACCCAGAAGAAAAAGTTGTGTTCACAAAATTATTGAAAGATTTCAAAGATGTGTTTGCCTGGTCATATGAAGACTTGAAAGATTTAAAAAATGGACAGTTTCAACACCACATCCCATTGAAACCTGGTGTCAAGCCTTTCAAGCAAAAACTGAGGAATTATAACCCTAGGGTCTCTGATGTCATTTTTAGAGAAGTGGACAAAATGCTAAGCGCTAGGGTAATCTACCCAATTCACCATTCTACTTGGGTTGCGAACATAGTACCAGTTCACAAGAAAAATGGAAAAATCAGAATCTGTGTAGATTTCAGAAACTTGAACCAGGCCAGTCTGAAAGATAACTCCGCTCTTCCCAACATGGATCACATTTTGTAGATGGTTTCAGGTTTTGAAATGATGTTGATGCTAGATGGTTTTTTAGGGTACAACCAAATCAATGTAAACCCTAGTGATCAACAAAAAAAGGCGTTTACTACTCCTTGGGGTACATTCGCATATAATCAAATGCCTTTCGGCTTGATTAATGTAGGGGCCACCTTTTAGCATGCCATGAACTCCTCTTTCAGTCACTTGATTGTTTTCTCTCGTAAGAGGAAGAAACATGCAAAAGATTTGAAGCTCATTCTGCAAGAGTGTAGAAATCAAGGGATATCACTAAATCCCAAGAAATCTATCTTCTATGTGACGGAGGGAAAGTTACTAGGTTATATAGTCTCGAGAGAGGGAATTAAGATCAACCCTCAAAGGGTTTGAGCAATACAACAATTGTGTTTGCCCTCTAACAGGAATGGAATAAGATCTTTCTTCAGGAAAATTAACTTCTTGAGAAGATTTGCACCTAAATTCTCAGAAACGACTAGGCCTATGGTAAACCTGTTAAGTGAAAAAAAAAGTTTCAAATGGTTTGAAGAGGCCAAGAAATATTTTGATGAAGTAAAGAAGGCAATTGCTCAAGCTCCGGTGTTGTCTCATCCGAACTTCCGAAAAGATTTTGTAATACATTGTTACGCCTCAGAACATACTATGTCCGACATCCTATTGCAGAAAAATGAAGCGGGTGAAGATGTCCCAATTTCCTTCATGAGTGTGTCGTTGAAGAAACATGAGCTAAAGTACTCTCCCATGGAAAAACAAGCTTTTGCAGTGGTGAAGGTGGTCAAGCAGTTCTGATATTACATCCTTCATTCTCACTCTACCATCTATGTCCCAAATTCAGCTGTCAAGAGTATTCTAACTCAGTAGGAGGTGTCTATGAATAACAGGGCGAGATGGGTAGCAAAGGTGCAAGAGGTTGATTTATAAATCAAACCTAAAAAATTAGTAAGGGGTCAAGGAATCTGTAAGTTGATTGCAGAAAATGAAGAAGAATCAGAAGATAGCATTCCCTTGTCTTTGTTTACTGGACTAAAAGATGCATGGTTCTCGAATGTAGCCTTTTATTTGACGTATGGAGAATGTCCAGATCACCTCACTGCAAAATAAAAAAGGAATTTAAAATTAAAAGCAGTTAAGTATGTTATTTTTGATGATGTATTATACAAACAAGGCTTAGATGGAATGTTCCTCCAGTGTGTAAATGAAGATCAACAAAAGAAAGTGCTTCAATCCTTTCACAATACAGCTTGTGGTAGACACTTCTCTTCCTCAGTAAAAACATTCAAGATACTGAGGAACTGTTACTATTGGCCCAAAATTTTCAAAGATGCTTACAAGTGGGTAGCATAGTGCAAAAAATGTAAGCTATTCTTTGGAAAACCTCATTTGGCAGCCTTACCATTAAGGCCTGTAGTTATTAAAGAACCATTTAAGAAATGGGGTATAGACTTCATAGGACTTATAAATCCTCCTTCAAGTTTAGGTCATACTCATATTCTGACCGCAATAGACTACTTTATTAAATGGGAAGAAGCCATTCCCGTAAGAAAAACCACTTTAGAAATAGTCTGTTCTTTCCTAAAAAAAAATATTTTGGTAACATTTGGAGTTCCGGCAAAGATAGTAGCTGACAATGCACAAAACTTCTCCTCTTTTGAAATGCAGCTATTCTGTTACAATAATGGAATTCAATTGTCACACTCATCTAACTACTTTCCTCAGGGAAACAGTCAGGCCGAATCAACTAACAAGAATTTGATTTCTATAATGAAGAAGTTAGTTGATTATAATGCCAGAGACTGGCACAAAAGGTTGCACGAAGCACTATGGGTAGATTGCACTTCACCAAAAAGATCCATATGAATATCACCTTTTGAACTGGTATATGGTGTAGAAGCTCAGCTTTCTCTCCCATTAGAACTAGCTGCTCCTAAGTTACAAAAGGTGATTGAAGACCAATATTATCACAATGGTCTGGAGAAAAGGATCATGTATTTGTCCAAGATTGAAGAGGAACATGAGAATATTGTAGATCACATCACTAATCACCAAGCTAGGGTGAAAAAGATCTTTGATAGAAGAGATTGACCCAGGAATTTCATGACAGGGGATAAATTTTTGATGTGGGACAAAAGGAGAGAACCCCGAGGAGCACACAGCAAGTTTGAGTCATTATGGAAAGGACCCTTTGAGATTAGCCAAGAGCTCAGTCCTAACTCTTTCAGATTGAAGTATGTTTATGGAATAGAAATTCCCTTATCCTTTAATGGGAAAGATCTCAAGCTTTATGAGCTATAAGTTTCCGGTCTCTCATGTACATATTGTTTTGTTGTGTCTTAGGTCAGTTTTTTCTTTCTTGTAGGCCTAGTTTTGTGCGAAACCGGAGACTTTTGGAGTTTATTGTTTCATCCCTCACGATCCTATCCCCAATTGAAGCCACCTATTGTAGGTCAAAAATATATTGATTAAATTTTTCTCAAAGTAACATGCAAAGTGTCGAGTTGTATATTGAATCTTGAACCTTGAACTCAATGTTCAAAGTTCAACATCCCATTTCCCGCTGTGCAAGTCCACGCAAATCTTTTCAATCGGTAAGTTTTGCAAGCCTGCATCAGATGTGTAATGTAATATTGAACTGTGAACCTTGAACTCACTAGTTCAAAGTTCAAAGTTCAAATTCCCATTTTACATTTGTCATTCCTTCTTTAGCCTACATCTTTTTCTGTCTCGGCGTCACATTTTTCAAGATCTTGAATCTTGAACCATAACCTCTTATATTCGTATTTCATTTTCCCCTCATGCATCATGCATCAATTCATCATATTTATTACCTTCATCAAGTCATGGCTAAAGGCATGCGATATTTTGAACTTTGAACTTGGCGCATCATAGTTCAAAGTTCAAGATTCAGAAATGCAATAATGATCAGACACACTTGGCATGTGCCAAACTTCACTCGCATTTATGAAATTAATTTCTGAAAAGACGGGGAGTGACATCAACTCAACTAAAAGTATAGCTTTCTTGAGTAAGCAGGAAATGTGATGGGTCGTGGCCAGCTATTGGCGGCAGGAATCATTGATTCATGACAAGTAATCATAATTACTAAAAAGAGGCGACTTAAATGTATGTATTCAGCTTACCTTTCTTTGCCATTTCTATTTTCACCTTCTTTTGGAAAGCTAGACAGGACTGAAGATCTTTGAAGGTTTTACTCTGCAAGAGGAAGTGTTGGCATCAGTGAGTCTCAAAGTATTTCCTCTCATTTTCCTTTCTGGTTTTTAAGAATTGCTTGCTGTAAGAAAGGAAATTTCCATTGTTTCGTATCTTTTTTCAGAATTAGTAGTGCTAGGAATTATCATGGGTAGTTCTAGTAAGTCGGCCCAACATGGAAAATTTGTAAAAGAGAACAAGATTTCTCCCATAAGTAGTTGTTTACTAGAGATGGGAGATACGGTTCTTGTCAATGATGACATTGCAGAGATTGTTCACAGAGTTAAAAATGCCAAAGTCGAGACTATATCAGCCAAAATCGTTGAAAGTAGTTTGTTGGAGGCTGCTAGTTTTTCTTAAGTGACTCCGTGCCCTAAATTGGTGATGGAGTGTAGAAACAGGTATGACAAGGTAAATAAATGTATCTTCCTTCCTTCTGGAGAAATGTTGGTGTCTGTGAACTGACAAACAATAATGGTAGCCCTAAGAATTCCCCCCACAGAGACTTATGTCTCCTATGATTTTTAAAAATTTAAAGAATATTTTCTCTACAATTTCAAGGATTATAGTAATAATATAGCCAGAGACTAGTTATCCAAAGCTGAAAGAGGAGGTTCCAGACTTCCCAAGCCTCTAAAAAAGAATGATTTGGTAAGAGAGGTAAGAGATATTGTTGTCATGCTGAACAAACTAAGGGGGAAACCTAATGACATAACGTGGGAGGACTGGATGTACATCCTCATTCAAACCATTCTAACTGACAGAAAATATGTCGATTGGGTTGAAGTAATAGCAGCAAAGCTAGATAAGGAACTATCCTAGTCTGCAGAAGCCTCTAATTTTTATATGTGCTCATATATGTTTTATGTTCTAGCCATCTGTAGAAAATGGGAGGGTCTACCTCATCAACCATGGAGAGATGACATGATGATCTATGAATACCATTCTTATCTATAGAAGGAGAAGAACCTAAGAAATTTCTAAAGGGTGCAAGATACATTCCTAGCCAAGCTTGTCTTTGAGCTGAGAGGAAGAATAAATTGCAGAATGTATGAAGAGGCTATGGAGTTGATTAAGGCTTATGGTAGTTTCTTTGTTCAATTCCCCACCTTCAGCTATTTAAGGGTAGGAGGATTTAGTGGTGAACCTGTGAAGCTCCCACACTATTGTCTAGATAAGTACATTCTATTGGAAATATGCAGGCAAATTATCCAGGTTGGATTGAAATTTAAGCTTAAAAGAGGAGTGGGTTCATTCTTTCCTATTGATTTGGGACACTATCGCCTCTGATTAACACATGGTATGTCTTCTCCTAATACCAAATTGAAACTATTCAATCTCCCTTATTATCAAAGTTGCAGCTATTTTGACAACAAGAAATTTGTGGCGAACCATTTCAAAATAGATGCCACCTTCCTACATCAGCCGAGTTTGGAAGATTATTGGGCTGACTGCATTGATGAATTTGAGGTTGTGAAAAGAATGCATTCCTAGTTTTCACTAGATCAGATGATTACCCTGCATCTGCCTTTTAAAATTAAAGGGCTTTATACCGATGTGGAAGAGAATGTGACAGAAGCTGAAGGTATAAAACAAAATAATGAAGCAGTGGCCAGGAAAATAGATTGGGGAATGGAGGAGGCAGATGATTTGAAGTCTATTTCTAAAAATGTTTTCAAAAGAACAGACTAGTGGTTGAAGGAAATAAGAAAGAAAAAGAAACAGGAAATCCCTATCTCAGTAACCAAGAAGAGTATAAGAATTTTGAAACTCACCACTTCTCCCACTATTACTAATGAAAATGAGGAATTTCTCTTTGCAGGTGAATCCAAAACCAGAATTGAAGATCATACTATACGGGGAGAAACAATCCCTATATAATCCCCGAGGATTACAAGAATCAGGGGCAAAAGGCAAGAAAAGACATAATCGATCCCCTGCATCACAATTGACTCTGAACAGGAAGAGAGTGTAAAACAACCTAAGAAAAAGGTTAAAATGGATAAGAGTCCTTAAAGCCCTCCGAAGATTCAAGTAGCAGGGGAAGACCACCAAAACTTGTCAGTATCAACCCCTTCCATTGATGCTCCTACACCAAAGAGTCCCAACTGGTTGGAGCTTTCGGTTAATAAGAAAAGGAGCATTGTTCCAATATCGGCTCTTATTGGAGATATGGTTAGCAAATATCTCAGGAAAACCCCAAGAGGTAAGAAGCCAAAGGTAGAAGCCATGGTTGATGTGGATACTAAGATAGAACACTGGATGGCAGAGATATTCAAACCAAACTCAGATAAAACCAGTGATGAGGTTACAGAAAGTGATTTCCATGTAGAAAAGATAGATCTGGGCATGTCCACCAGGGCCACTGACTTAAAAATCTTTGATTCAGCCAATAAGAAAATCAGTCATTGAGTGAAAAAGGATGCTAAGGATTAGATCAAATTAAAGTAGGCCCTTTGTGAAATGGCCAAGTATATTCAGCAGCTTCATAATCCTCTGCCTGAGCCACTGACAATGGTCCCTTTTGATTTGGATGTAAAGTCTCCTAAAAGTCATAAATTCCTGGACTAGGTACACAAGGACAAATCAATGTCAACAGCCTTCTACAAATGGATGGATAAGGTAAATGAATAAATTACTAGGTTTGCTAGTGATTTTGATAATGTGATGACAAAAGCTGAACAATTACTAAATACAGTAGAAAATGATGTGGAGTTGTGGATGTTAGTAATAACTCAGAGGGGGGGGGTGAATCATTGGCCTCAAAATTTATCCTTTAAACTTTAATCCACCAATCAATACACCTCAGATTATTAAGTCCCTACAAGATGCATGCCTTGAAATACTTTGAAATAATTAACTGTCTGTTAGTTTACGTTGTTGTAAAATGGTGGATAAGGATATCTCACCAAAATGTAAAGGGATTGAAATAGAGATATGTTTATGTATAATGTATTAAGAAAGGATGGTTTGATTGATTATTGATTATCTTGAAATGTAAAGTTTGAAATAGGAAATGTATTGATGTATAAATTGTTCTTTGAGTTACCTAGATTGTATTGAATTCCTTAACTTTAATTGAATTGAATTGTATTGATTGTATATTGTAATTAAGGAGAAGATAAGATG
>MU228434.1:677758-700894 GCA_018584345.1 Thuja plicata | reverse complement strand
AACTTGATCTCTCCAAACATAGACATCTCAAACTCTTTTCTCATCTCATCAACAAATGATTTGCATAGCATATCATTGCCTCTAAATATGATGTCATCAACAAATATTTCAGCAATCAAAGTGTTAGCATCAATATCTTCTTTCAAATAAAGATTATTGTTTTCACTAGTCCTTATGAATCCAATACTTATTAGATATGAATGAATTCATTCATATTAGGCTCTGGGAGCTTATTTCAATCCATCCAAGGCTTTGTGAAGTCTACATACCATTTTCCTCTTGTCTAGATCTACAAACCCTTCTGGTTGTTCAATGTATACCTCTTCTTCAAGTATTCCATTTAGGAATGCTGACTTGACATCCATTTGATATACTTTGAATCCTCTATATGCAGCATAAGAAAGTAGTATTCTTACTCCTTCTAGCCTAGCAACAGGTGCAAAGGTTTCTCCATAGTCTATAGCTTCCTCTTGTGCATACCCCTTGCATACTAGTCTTGCATTGTTCCTTGTGACTTCTTCATTCTTGTTTAGCTTATTCCTGAATATCCATTTTGTACCGATGAAATTATTTTCATCTGGTCTTGGCACAAGTGACCATGTATTTTTCTTCTCAATCTGTTCAATCTCATCATTCATAGCACTTATCCATTCTTCATTATCTATTGTAGCATTGATAGATCTTAGCTCAAACTCACAAATTAAACAATTTGAGTTTAAAGTCTTAATTCTTGTTCTTGTACCAGCTTTCTTATCTCCTATGATCTGGTCCTCTGGATGGTTCCTTCTTACATATCTTGCAAGTACAGGTACAACTCTTTGTGTATTAGTTTGACCTTCATTACCTTGCATATTATCTTGATCATTATCCTGACCGTCGATAACAACATTTTGACCATCAGTTGCAACATTCTATTGTTCTGGATTTAAGCACTGTTGCTCAGGTAGAGTTATGGGTTCTTCATAGGATACAAACTTGTTGTAGTCCCCTGGTTCTTTTTTGCTTTTCAGCTCATTCTTTTCTGCAAATTCATCAATCTTCACATTTGCACTTTCAACTATTTTGTTAAAAGCCTTGATTGGACATTTAAAATATTTTCTCTTGGTAGAATACCCCAGAAAAACACCTTCATCACTTTTGGCATCAAGCTTTCTATTTCTATCATCTTTTAAGACATAATATTGACTACCAAATATTTTGAAGTAACTTACATTGGGTGTTTTACCATACCATATCTCATAAGGAGTCTTCTTTGAGTCCTTCAATTGAACTCTGTTAAGTGTATAAACAACAGTGCTGACAGCTTCTCTCTAGAAGATCTGGGTGATGTCAGTCTCTATCATCAGTGTTCTTGCACAATCAACTATTGATCTGTTCCTTCTCTCAGCAATCCCATTTTGTTGTGGTGTTCTTGGTGCAGAAACATGTCTTTTTATACCATGCTCATTACAAAAATTAGTGAATTCATCTGATATAAATTCTTCTCCTCTATCTGATCTCAAACATTGAAGATCCTTACCACTTTGTTTTTCTACCATAGCCTTATACCATTTAAACATCTTGAATGCTTCAGGAATGCTTCAGATTTTTCTTTTAGAAACATGACTGTCATCATTCTAGAATAATCATCAACAAAGAGAATAAAATATCTATCTCCATAATAGCTCTTTGTCCTCATAGGTCCACATAAATCAGTATGGCCTAATTCTAGAATATCATCAGATGTATGGGTTTTACTTTTGAAACTAGACTTAGTCATTTTACCTTTTTGACAATTTTTTCACATGATGTTGTCTGGATTTGTCATCGTCGGTAAGCCTCTTACACTTGTTTTCCTGCTTATTTTCATCATGTTGTCAAAATTCACATGACACAATCTTTTGTGCCATAGCCATGTGTCTTCATTTCTAGTCATCAAGCAAGTGGGGTTAGTGTCATTCAGATAGAATAAGTTACCTTTGGTCTGTTCACCGGTACCAATTAGTTTTCCTGATTCATTGAATATTTTTTCCTTCTTGTTCTCAAATGCTACTCTGTGACCTAAATTATTCAGCTGAGAAACACTCAACAGATTATAATTCAATCCTTTTACCCAATAAGTATTTTCACATTGATTCAGGTTATTTAGCATTATTGTTCCTTTACCTTCAATTGGACAAAGTGTATCATTTCCCATTCTTACTGTACCACCATTATAGTATTCAAAAGTATTAAAATTTTTTTTGTCACCAGTCATATGGTGACTGTAGCCACTATCTATAATCCAGATATCATTCTTACTAATCTTAGATATGAGTGCAGTTTCTTCATACCTTTCATCTTCATCTGAATCATCCTTCACAACTACAAACACTATCTTGATGTCATCATCTGGTTCGGTGTCAGTATCTTCATCTTTGCAAGCAGCTAGATAGCTAGCCTTCTTGCCTCTATCCTTGTAGTCTTGGGTATCCTTTCTTTCTGATGGTCGGTAACCTTTGTAATATTTGTTATCACCTCTGTTAGATTTCTTCTCAAAATATCTGTCATCACTTCTGTCATCTTTTCTTCTGTTAGGACATCTTGTAGCAAAGTGTCCAATCTCTTTACAATTAAAGCATACAAGTGGTAACTTGCCTTTGTATTTACCTTTGCCTCTCAGTATTCTTCTTTCCATGAGTGCTTCTATTTCATCTAGATCTTCTTCTTCACTTTCACTTTCACTGTCTCTTCTATATGAGTGTCTCTGACTAGATTTTCTTATTCTCATAGAAGATTTAAATGCAGAATCTAAACTTGGTAAGACACTATTGTCAAAGTTATTCATCTCAAATGAAATCAGTCTACCAGTTAGGCTATCAAGAGTAACTGTATTATTTTCTACTGCTCTCATTTCTTGAATAGCAGAAACTCTAATAGCATATACAGAAAATAAGGTTCTTAAGATTCTACTTACCATTGTCTCCTCTTCAAGTGTACCTCCAATACCTTGTATAGCATTGACTAATTCTTTTATCCTTGTGTTGTACTATGTGATGTTTTCACCTTCTTTCATTCTGAGTTCATCAAAATTTCCTCTAAGGTTTTCTTCCTTGGCTCTCAGAACATTTGTATCACCTCCATGTACAAGCTTCAATTTGTCCCACATTGTCTTTGCAGTTTTGCAATCTTTGACATCTTCAAATTTAGCATCAGAGAGTGAGGAAGAAAGCTCTATAACCATGCAGTTATGCTTATGCTTCACTCTTAATTGATCTACTGTCAATGGTCCTGTAGGTAACACATATTTAGTATCTAAGTATTGAGTAATATCATTGCCAATACCTGATCAATGGTGTCTTATCCTGCTTTCCCATGAAGCAAAGTTGTCTTTGTTCAACTTGGGCACATCTCGCCTATTCATCTTGTGATATTTACTTAGGTCTTGAAACCTTCCTTCTAAGCACACAAGCTCTGATACCAATTTTTAGTAATAACTAATGGGGGGGTGAATCAGTGGCCTCAAAAATTTATCCTTTAAACTTTAATCCACCAATCAATACACCTCAAATTATTAAGTCCCTACAAGATGCATGCCTTGAAATACTTTGAAATAATTAACTGTCTGTTGGTTTACCTTGTCTGTCCTTATTCTCCTTGATTACCGATAAGCAGTAAAACTTATTTACTGATACTCAGTAAATAGGCACAGTATACCAATCAATCCATAAATGCATATGTGAAATTTAAAACAATAAATTAATAAACCATACACACATAACACATGGATTTTAATGTGGAAACCCTGTTAAGGGAAAAACCACTGGGACTGGTACCCCAAATTTTCACTCTTCTGAACTGAGCCCTGTTAGGAGACAACCCTATTAAAGGTTACAAACACACTGTTAAGTGTGACCTTGTTAGAGGATTATTATACATAGGTTGTCACTTAGTATCTGGAATCTACGCTACCATCCTTGAATCGGCCTTCTTCTTAGACTGTCAATAGGCTTTATGCTAATCTTACTACCATCCTTGAATCAACCTCCTTCTTTGACTGTCAATAGGCTTTAGGTAAGACCAATGCTACTTTCATGAGTCAACCTTTTTTTCACTCCTTGGGATGTACCTCAATATATAGAAGATGGTTAAGTCCTGCTCTGTTAAGAGACTTAATGCTTCAATGGTTAAACTGAAACATAATGACCTGTTTCTAATGCAACTTGAATTGTAGATTTTCAGATCTATTTAAGTACAATACCTCTCTGATCAATGAATCAATTCAATTCCTTTGTGCTCCACACTTTCTTCTCTGTGATGTTTTGCTTCACTTTTCATCGGTGTCTGCAAAATTCTTTAGCCCTCCCTTAGCTTGATTGATCAGGACTGGATGAAGTTTAACCTTCGCCAGTTTCTCTTCAGCATCTTCTTTCTATTCACTCCCCTTCCGTGTATCTGATTACTTGTGGAAATGAATTATGCTTGTCTCTTATATAGACATGATATTCCTTAATTCGTGATTCTTGATTCTTGATTCTTGGCATGAAAAACAATCTAGCCAATCTGATTTACGGCTTTAACTCTTGATTTATCTCGTAGTTATCTTCTTGCCAACTGTATAAATATTCTTTAAATTAGTTACTTAGCGTTGGTTGAATATAACAAATAAAACAACCAGTTAAGTCTATCCTTAAGCTCTACCAGCTAGATATTTTATCATTTTCTAAACTCTCTGTTCCGTCTGTCAATTCTTCAGTTCATTGTCAGTGACAACTGCCAGTTCCATCGGTGTAACTCCAGTTAGCTTTGGGATCTCCGTCCATCGGGAAACTATGTTTTTAATTCGTCGAGCATCCTATGATTCTTCTTTGTTAGGAAACACTGTCTTCTGCTCGTCGGGTATCACTGTGACTTTTTCTCTGCCTTTACCGATGGTGTGCACTCTGTCAGTGTAGTCTGTCACTTAGTGAATACTTCACTTTTATGCATTTTTGAAAGCATAATCATTGTTCCATTGATTCTCTTAAGTCTTTGGCATTATGTACATGACCATATAGATGATATCAAGTTGACATCAATGACAGTACAAACCATTAACTATTTTAATGTCTTGCATCATCTTCAGCTTAACACTATCAAACATTCAATCAATTACATGTCATCAGTGGAAAAAGAAAAGGGGGGAATTAGAAATCAAGATGCATAATATGGATAACGTTTATACCTATGGTATAAATAAGTTTATTTCTAAAAAGGTAGTGCCTGGGATGGATGAAAATTCATTGTTTGTGGTCAAAGTGAATTTGGAATGGGAAATTTCATTATATGAACAGGTGATAGAAGAGTCATCTCAGATAATTGAAGCCCAGATCAACCCAAGAGACACCTTACTGGTGAAAAATGAATGTACAGGGAAGATTATCAGACTAGATAATAAAGCTAGCAGTGAAATGTCAAAGGTGCTTCCCTACTTCCATAAATATTTGGAAAACTTGAAAGCTGCCAAAGAAATTGGGATGACTAATCATTCGATCCTAGCTCATGTGGAATCGGTAGTGGTCTATGGTGATGAACATCTAAAGGTGATTGCAAACAAAACCCAACAGATGTAGCACTTCAAAGATGTTTGGCTGCAAAGGTTTAAAGTAGCTGCCAAACCCAACCAAAAGCTAAGACAAAATTTCTCTGTGGCATTCGAGGAATGGAAGACAATGAAGAATGCCACAAACACCAATGCTGGAGCTATAGTGGGCCAATTAGCCAATTAGTTCTCTAAGTAGTTTTCTATTTTATTTTGTTTCCGAAGTGCCTGCTATTTTTGAGGTAGTTAGTTTGAAAAACTAAATTAAGCCCTGCGTGGCTATATATGATATTTTGGATGACCAAGTGAGGTTCGGTTCTTTTGAAAAAAGAAACTCAATTTTACTATCTGTTCCATTTTCTTAAGTTCTTCCTATGGTGATGATACTGGATATTTTCAAATATATGAATATATATTATCAGTTGGTAATATAAGCAGATTTTATCATTTTTGTGGATCAGTTGGTCTATTTAAATGCATGGTTTTGATTTCAGTTGGAGTTGAATGAACATGCTGTTATGATTTGTTGAAATATATTTTGGATTTAATCAGTAATCTTTCAAGATTTATTGTCCTTAGGAATCGACCTTTCTTTTGTTTTTTTTCTGATTAAGGTTCGAGTCAGTTGGCTCATATATCTTATTGATCTTCAAAATCTCAGAATAGTTAATCAATTTATCTATGGTGATGTGAATCATAGCCTTTCATGTTTTTTGATCAAAAGTATACTTCAAAAATATATGTTTCCAAATAAAAAATTTTATTGAAAATTTTTCTTGTTTAAGGAAGTTGCACCTTTGAATGCAGAGAGTGTGGTTGTGAGTGACTCACTCAATTGTTAGTGCATTTATTTCCTTTTTTGTGTTTGGGTTTTAAGAGTCTTTGATAGTTATATTTCTAGAAGGAAAAATCTATTCCCTAACACAAGATTTTCCATTATAAGATATCAGTGTCATGTGTGATGAATTTTTGTATTCTTGATATAACTTTCTTTTATGTGTTTGCATCAGTTATATGCTTTGTAGTTTGGAAAGTGATTCAATAATTATTTAGATTAGTGGTTGAATTTTTTTACTATCTATTTGGAATGATTCACCCCCCTCTCAGTACCTTTTAATTACAACAAGAAGGAGTATAAGGGAAGACGTATCCCCCTCATAATACAAATAATCACCCGCAACTCCATAAAAGATCAAAACCTCCAAACACCAGCACCAATAGATAACATAACCAAAGAAAGAAAGATCCTAAAGTGAGTAAATAAATCAGAGGGATTAAAACCATCAAATCTCCCTCCCTTAAGAAAGTCAATAGAAACAAACTTCCTCACTTCAAAAAAATCACACCATCAACCCACGAAGAGAAACCTCCCAAAAACCTAGCACCAACAACAAGGGGAATCAAATCCAGTAGGAAAGGATCCCATAGGAAATAGGGAGTATTAAAAAGTATGAGATCATCAAGGAAATCAATCTTTAAAAAAATTAGAACCAACTAACATCCCCATCTCAAATAACAGAAAACTAGACATCCCCAGAAAGGATCCACCCAAACTACTGCACCAAACACTAACACCAAGAGAAGAGACCTCCTATGAGAGAGGAACGATGAAGAGAAGAAGGGAATTAGAAGGTCTGAGATCGTCAAATCCCCCTCCCTTAAGAAAATCAGCACCATCCAACTCCCTAATCTCCACAAATAGAATACCAACTTCCCACAAAGAGATACCTCCCAAAGAACAACCCCCAAAATAGAAGAAAATCACCTCCAAAGGAAAAGGGACCCTAAAGTGAGAGAGGAAATCAAAAAGTCTTAAATTATCAAAGCCCCTTCCTTAATAAAATTAGTACAAGCTAACTTCCCCACCTCAAAAAATAGGATACCAACATCCCTTGAAGAGAGGCCTCCTGAAAACCAAACACTAACACCACAAGGATAATCCTCCAGAAGGAGAGGACACCTTAGGAGATAGAGAGAAACAACAGGTGTGAGATCATTAGGGAACCCTTTCTTAAGAAAATCAGAAACCACCATCCTCTTCATGTCAACTAAAAGTAATCTAGGATCCCATAGAGGGGAACCACCCCAACATCTATACCAAACACCACTACAATTGGGAGACACCTCCCGCAAGAGAGGTGCCCTGAAGAGAAGAAAGAAATTGCACGGTATGAGATACAATTTTATACTGATGCGGATTGGGCTGGAAACATAGATGATAGAAAGAGAAGAACAGGAGGGGCATTCTTTATGGGTGATCAAATCCCTCTTACTTAAAAATATCAAAACCAACTGACTCCCCAACCTCAGTAACAAGGATACCAAATTCTCACAAAGAGAATCCTCCCAAAGAACAATCCCCAACACAAACACCACTAGAAAGGGGAATCAAATCCAACAGGGAAGGACATAATCAGAGACAGAGAGATAATAAGGTCTAAAAAAATCAAGGTACCCTAACTTAAAAAAATCATAACTAGCCATCCTCCATATCTCAACCAAAAAGAGTCCAAAAATCCTTAGAGAGGATCCACCCCCACTCCAACACCAAACACCAACACCAACACCAACACCACAAGGAGACACCTCCAACAAAAGAGGAACCCAAAAGAGAAGAAGGAAAATAGGATGTTTGAGATCATCAAAGCCCCATCTCTCAATAAAATCAGAACCATCTAGTTTCCCAACCTCATGAAATGGGAAACCAATCTCCCACACAAAAATTTCCATCCATACATTTTTCCATTGCAAACACACCAATTTTTTCTACAATTTCTTCAACACTCATGCATATTCAACAAGAAAAAAAAGATTGAAGAGAATCCATCAACATAGATCTAAGCTTATGAAAAGAGTTGAAGAAGAGCTTCCTTTTGTTCAAGTCCTTCCTCTTTCCAAAATCTCCACTAATTCTAGAAATCTCTAAAGCTAGAGAGTGGGTGTTCAAACTCCAAGGCTTGGAGGATCTCCCCTAAAAAGGCTCTACACATTTCCAAAAAATATCTTGGAAGAAGGTATGGTTTCTATTGGTTTGGTCTTCCTAGAACCCCCTTACAAGGTTTCTAAAATGGGTCTTAGAAATGGTGACTCAAAAACTGAAACAAGTAACTTGCATTCTAATAGAGGGTTGTCTATCCAAGGCCATGCTTCCAAAAGTTGATTTTCGTCCTTCTTGGAAATCCAACTTTTGAAAGAGTCTTCAATTCAACTATGAGTTGTCCTAGAAGTAAAAATTACCCTTATCCATATTTATACCAAGTGGGCTTCCTAAAAATGACCCAAACTCAACCCTAGGTGTCCTTTTAACTCTCAAAAACCCACCTTAAACTCACCTACAAAATTCAAGTGATATGACCATATCTTAAGCTCCCTAACCAAGGGATCCATATGGGTATCCTATATGTTAATACCCTAGGTTGGTTTTCATCCAGTCCCCAAGTGGACATGTCATTGCCACATATACACTATACAAGTGCCAAGTGACACCACACAAATTTACAATACAAAGACACATGGCATATCCATTTGGGTGTCTACACAATTTAAAAATTACAAAAAAAAATTTACAATTAACATACACTCACCAAGTAAAGCACATTATGATGAGGTTTTGTCTCTTAATTAGACAAAACCTTGGTTTTGCACTGATTCATATTAGGTCTAACCTTGGTTCCCCGATTTATTATCATGGTCAAATTTCCTGCACACTAAATTCAAATATCAGTAGTCCAAGAAATCTCATGTATATAAAACATATGAAAGAAGCACCATTCAAACATTTTCAAAACATCTATAACATAACACAACCAATTTACAATTCAATATATCAAAATCAATTTAACCACTTTCCACATGAAATCATATGCACATATAACAACATTTATGCACCTAACATTTATTTCTCAATAGGAATCACAATTCACCATAATTGAATCTAATTTCCATTTCCTAAATAATTCACATAAGGCATATATACTCCATTGCATCATCATAGTATTCATTAAATCAAATAAACATAATGCATATCATAAATGTATCATAAATCAATCATCATGAGCATCATAAAATAAGGTGCATCTAAAATCCATGTGATCAAATCCCTTTCATAAAGTGTATAAATGATAGTGCATCAAGATGAAGTATCAAATATTAGTTCTATCATAAGATAAAGAGAAGAGCTATGTGTGAGCTATGAAAATTGGGTGTGAAAGAGCATAATAACGAATTAAAATATTCTACGACTAATAATATAAACTACATACATGCTAAGACATAAAATGAAAACTTGAAATAAGCTAAATGAAGAAAGTGAAAACCTCCTACAAGCTCATTCAAACTCCATTTTGTTCACTGGATTTGTCCATTTGTTGTGGATGTGTGCTCATGGATGTGCTTCAAGCTTCAAGATGTGATCTCAAACTGGCATTATAACTCTTCTCTAAAAGATGGATTTATGATTTGCTCTCAAAATAGCATTATAACTCTACATGGAAAGTGGATGAAATTATGAAGGAATGAGGTTTATTTTATAGAAAATGGGTGAGGAATCAAGGGTCAGGATGCAATCATGAGGAGAGGCCTAGATGCACCTAGAAGAGAGCATATGGATTATGCTTATTCAAGTTCATCATATTGTGACAAGTGTCACAATATGATTGGGTTGAAAAGAGGAAGGAATGTGACCATTTAGGGAAGAGAGCCAAGAAGACTCTAGAAGATAAGGTTATTAATGAGGGTGTAAGAGGCATTAATGAGGATGTAAGAGCATTAAATGCACTTGGATGAGGATGGCTTGAGAAATTTGACTTTGGGGAAGGGATTGAATTCTTAATCTAAAGATTAGGAATGTGACATAATTAGGGAAAGTTTAGGATTAGGATTAGTATGGGTGAAGAGGTTGGGATTAGTTTGAACTCAGGGTTAGGTGGTTGGGATTGGTTAGGTTAGCATGTGTGAAGAGGTTAGGTTGACTTAGAACTCAAGGTTAGGTGGTTGGGATAGGTTAGGTTAGGGGTTAAAGGAAATATTAATGAATTGAATTACATAAATAATATATTCATTCAATAATAGGGGAATAGGGTTTTAATTAATTATTAAGTTATTGGTTGTTTTTGATAATTAATCAGGACTATAGCCAATTAATTGAATTAATTAGGGCTAGGGGATGACATAGATCAATTAGGTAATGCTTAATTACTTAGTTGATACGTCCTAGAAGGCACTAAATATGATTAGATATGTTAATCAGATTTAGGTGTCTACATTTTGCCCCTCTTTGACATAGTGTTAGATTAACACTATTTCAAAGACGTTTAAAACAATAGATCATGTGAAGATGTGGATGTAGGCAATGAAGTTGCCCCAGAGTGATGATTAGGATAGAATTAGAATAGAATGACCAGGATGATGCCCCCTTGAGAGGGCGATAGGGAGAAAAGGCGAAGCCCTGGTGGCATCTCAAAAAGACAGCTAGGAGATAGGATAGAAGAAAAAAGGGGGGATTGAAGAAAGAGGGAGGGGATAGAAGAATGAGGGATGGGATATTTAGGTTTGCATCAAGGGTGAAGGGTTATGTTTGAGATGGGATTTTATTGGACTAAAAGGGAATGATTTTCTAGGGATTTGAAGGTGGGAAGGATTTTTCTTGAAGCTTGAGTGAGGGGTATTCTGGGATGGAATACCGTCATGTAGTTGAGCACTTATTTTGATATAGCAATGCTAGAGACCATGCCAAGGTTACTAGGAACACAGGGCCTTGTCACCAATGTTGCAGAGGACTTATACAACAAACACATGAGGGTTGCCCCAGTATCACACATGAGTCCCAGAAGAGCCATGGTTGAAATGATGCTGGAAAATCCCACAAACAAATGACATTTCCCAAGTGCAGCATGTGAACCCAAATAGATTAGATACATGCAAGGGTCATATCTGAATGACTCACAAGAAGAAAACAAAAAGATCAATTTCCCTATCCCAGGTGCATCCAGTCACAGCATACCATGATATAAAAAATCATGGAAACCTTGAGGAGGAGAACAACCAAAAAGAATCAAGAATGATAATCAAGAACCAAAATCAAATTTCAAGATCAAAAATTCAATAACAAGACACCTTTTGCCAGAGAGATCAATGATATGGGATGACTATTGGATTGAGATTAGGTCAAGAGGAAGGATACATCCTACAAGAACCCAGTGATGATGATGATCTAGATTTAGGTCAACAAGAGGAAGAGTACATCCAAAAGGACCCATTTCCAGAAAGATGATTGAATTTAGGTCAATGAGAGGAAGGATACATCCTCAAGGACCCATTTCTATGGAGATGTCAAGTGTGTATCTAATTGGCCAAAAGATGTGATGATGATCAAATTGTTGAAACAAGATTTTGTCATAAGGAACTTGCTGAAGCATAGGATTCAAAATGGAACTGGATCACTTTCTGCAAGGAGATCGACCAAGGACGCGAGATATGTACAAGTGGGATTGGATACAAGACTAGACTAACATAGAAAAGATATTTATAGGACTGAAGCTTAGGGATTGGGATAGGACATCATATATACAAATGGAAAAGATGAGTATATATAGGACTAATATGTACAAAACTATAGGATGTAGGATAGGAGGACCAATGCTGACTGATGCGAGCGATAATGGAACATCTAGGAAATATAGGCAAGGATTAGGCCAAAGTGGAGTGGAATGAATGAGATGGAGGAGAATGATAGTTTGATAGATAATATATGACCCATTATGTGTGACACCTGATTGCCAGGTTTTCACCACACATACTTGTCCAAGGCGCCTGATTGCCAATTTTTCAACATTGGATGATTTACTTCTCTTGGTATTTATTTTTTTTGTTTTTTTTTCTTTTTAATCTTCTTTTTTTATTTTTTTTCTATCACCAAGGTGTCTGTTTACCAAATTTTTACCAAGATAATTATTTCTTCAGGAATTTTTGCAATGTTTTTGGATTTTTTTTAGATAACTGAGATAAGAAGTTATCAAGCATAGAAGCGCATGAGATGAATGATGCTGATTGGATCATTCAGAGGTTCTTCTTCAGGAGTGGATAAATAATATGCCCCAGGTCCGAAGCATGCAGTGACAATATATGGGCCTTTCCAAGTAACCTCGAACTTGCCTTTCTTTTCTCGATTAGCGCCCACTTTTTGATTCTCTTTGAGCACAAAGTCCCCTACTTGGAACTGGCGTGGGTGAATCTTCTTAATATAGCTTCTCTTTAATCTATTTTGAGATACAGTTATGTGGTCATATGATTACTAGCGCTTTTCATCAAGGAGATCAAGTTGTGTGATTCTTGCTACTCTATAATATTCATCTGTGATTAGGTCTTTGAGATATACCCGCAAGGATGGTAGTTTGACCTCAATTGGTAAGACAGCCTCGACACCATAGACAAGGGAATATGGAGTGGTTCCTATGGGAGTGCGGAAGGAAGTGCGATAGGCCTAAAGGGTGAGATTAATTTGGAGGTTCGAGTCACGACCAGTATCATTCACAACCTTCTTTAGGATTTTTAGTAGTATTTTGTTGGTTTCCTCAGCTTGGTCATTATCCTATGGGAAATATGGGCTAGAGAAGCGATGATGGATGTGGAGGTGCTCGCACAGATCGACCATATGCTGATTTTCAATTGGTGAACCGTGATCTACGAAAATGGTGGATGGAATGCCAAAGTGGAAAACAATGTGGTATAGGATAAACTTGGAGATTTGGATGCCTGTCATGAGGGTAAGTGGGATTTCTTCAATCCACTTAGTAAAGTATTCAGTTGTTGTGATGATAAATTTTTTTCCCTCAGAGGATAGGCGAGTGATCTTAGCAAGAAGATTGAAACCCCAACATGAGAATGGCCATGAAGGCACAATAGGATGTAGCTCTTGTGCTGGTGCATGGATCAAATTTGCATGTTGTTGACATGGTAAGCATTGTTTTATAAATTCACAGGCATCATATTCCATAGTAGGCCAATAATACCCGACTCTAAGAAGCTATTTAGCTAGGACCATGCCACTCATGTGGGCACCGCAGATTCCAGCGTGCACTTCTCACAATGCTTGGGCAACTTCAACTTCATCTAAATACCTGTTGATGGGTCTTTTTAACCGGGTCCGCCAATAGATGTAAGTTATCATTGGGTACTAGGGTACCAGAAAACTTTTCCTATAAAGGTTTTTTGGGGAAATGAAATTCCCTAGGCCTTCAAGCACGTGAGATTCGGGTCTCAACAGTGTGGGAGCTTAGTTGGGGATGTGACTATTTTGTTTAGGGGGATAGCTGGTTATCTCAGCTCATCTTCTCTGGGGATTTAAGTAAGTAGGGTTTCCTTCAAGCATCTACTAACTTTACCAAATAAACTTTAAAAGATACTACAGAGTTAGAAATATTCCATCTACCTATAGTTATACTAAACATTCAAAACATTGACAATGCTCTAACATGCTACACTAAATACCAAATAAATACAGAGCCATCAGCTCATTTTTAATCAATAGCAAAGGAAAGGAGGTCTTTAATCTACTTGAAGTATTAGAGCAAAGGACGTAAGAACATAAAGCATAAAATATCATCAACCCAGTGATCAGAATGCTAACAACGTCATTGATAGAACCCTTCCTTCTTCATTGACATATATCCAGCAAGCACTGGTGCGTATTACAATGGTGGCTCTAAGGGAGAATTTAACTAATGAAAGCTTCTAAAACTAAGGAGAATTAAACTCTTCCACTAAGAACTGAGAAAACTGAAATGCTATTATCTATGGACTTCAAAATCATCAATCTGACTGACCCTTGGAATGAGGCCGGACTTATTATTTATACACAAGTTTTTGACGTAAAGTTAACCTAACTTATTTTACACTTAACAATATAATACTATTTCTAGTGGTTGGTACTACCTGCACCATGCTACAAAAGAACTCAAGATAGAAAATGTCTGACATGTCAGAAGAATAAGACAAGAAAAGAGGAGTGGAAAAATTAGCTTCAAGAAGAGAGTCGGGAGGAGAAAAGAAGAAATCCGATCCCCAGGGATTGAGGCTACACACCTCATAAATGGGAGAATGGCTCACTATCTTCAATGTGCCAGGTGTTATGTTGAAGTAGCACCTTGGGAGGATCATCTGTCAGAACTCTCTTGTCGAGCCGATGTGCCTTGTTGCAGTTACCTGCTTTCTGACACCCTTTATTAACTGCCTTGAAAGTGACCAGTCAATTTTGGAAACCAGGACACGGGTCACTTTAAAGAATTCAAATAATGATATTGGATCTAGGACTCCAGGATCTGAGAGCTTGTGCCCCAAAGAATGAATGAATATAAAAAAATTACATCTCCCGACGATCATCTTCGGAGCTCGGAGGATTTTATTGTTCCTTAGTATCATTGAAGGTCTGCAAGAGCTAGGCGATTCCATCTTTGTCTATGTCCTTAAGGCCAGTCCGGCGGTATTTGGCCACCTCGACTTGCTTGCCCAAATATGGAACATTTTCCTTGAACTCCACAACCATCTTGGCCGCATCATGACTTTGAAGCACCATGCGGGTGAGCCTTGCCATTTTTGCTCCATCCATTTCCTTTGGGGATCCATAGCGAGACTCCAATAGCTCGTTGAACTTTCCCAAGGCATATTTCTTTGGAGTGCATGTTTCAGTGCTGAAGGGATCAGCTTCGGAGACCTTCGAGATGAATGACTTGTACAAATTGAAAGAATATTGAACTTCCTGGACTTTTTCACACATAGTCCCTACCAGTTGCTTGATTACCCCCAATGTGAGGTCAAGCCTAGAGTGCTGGGTCTGAACAAAGTCAAAAGGCTCCTCTCCTAAAATTGTGGCCTCGGAGACAATTTTTTCTCCGATGTCGATAATCTCTTCCATCTCGGCCTTCCATGCTTCATAGTTTTCAATGTCCCCTTCGAAGATGGAGATAGTAGTTTCAACCTGATGTAGAATACTGTTGGTTGCGTACAAGTCTGGGAGCGTGGATTTTAAGAAATGTCAGACGTTTCCCACCTATTCTATAACCCACTCATCAACTACCTGGGCTTTTCTCTTCATCACCCTTAGTGAATCTCTGTCACTCTGAGGGAGTGGTACGTCGGATGCAGAGGCACCCGGGGGAATGGCAGTAAGAGGTTGTACAAGTTCCATCAACAAACCCATGAGATTTGCATTCTTTTCCTTTTTCACCCTGAATTTATGGGCCTCCTTTTCATAGCAACCCTCCACCACCTTGGCCACTTCTTTTAACAGGTCTAGTTCACCATGTTTCCCTCTCTTCCCTAGTGATACTTCGGTGGTGGAATATTCATCGGCCTTAGCCATTGCTTCGTCTACATTTGGGGGAGGTGTCATAATTACCGTGACTGTATCTTTTCCTGGCCCAGTCTTAAGAGTATGGACTGTCTGGGCTTTCTTGGTCTTGGGAGGATTCTTCATTTGTGCCATCCTCTCCACCAAGGAGAGATGGGCCTTAGGGGTTTTCGGGGCCTTCCTCTTGTGAGACTCCACCAACCATTGTGGTGGTAGGGGTGGCTTTGCAGCCAGAATTTGTTCCTGTGATTTCTCCCCAGGATCTTGTTGCGCCCCTTTGAAAGTCTAAGCCGTTTCTGACTCCTTCCCCACATCTTTGGGTTCACCAGAAAAATTTACCCTGATGGTACTTGTATCTTTTTCCTTGATGTCTACATCCTCGATAATGTTAGGATCATCATTTGCTTCCCCAGGGTTCCTCTCCTTATGCTATTTTTGCTCTTCATTAGCCTTTGTTGCTGGGATGCTCTCTTCAACTGGTGTATTCTCTGGAGGTGGGGGAGGCATCAAGCCAAGATTCATCATTTGGGCCACTGTAATCACCTCCCTAAATGTTACTTTAAGAGGCGACATTTGGAACACGACAGTTGGGGTCACAATTTCTCTCGTAGGTCTGGTTTCCCCAACCGATGTCGTTTTCTCATCCTGTGTCTGCCCACCCTCCTTGGTCCCTGTAACTTGTACCTCTAGGATGTTGGACATATCCACCTATTCCTATCCCTTTTCTTATTCTTCTTGGGCTTCCTACTCTTGTGCAGCTTCTTTCCCAGGGATGTTTCTTTCAAGAGGGGGTGTCATTTCCTCTTGCGCAGCAATTTCTTCAACAGATCTCTGGATATCTCCTTGCAAGTTCCAAAATTCATCAGTTTCAAATAAATCATCAAATTCATCATAGGGAGGGGGGTTCTCTTTGATATCCTTAGGTTCTTTGTCTGGCTCTGTAGATTCAGAAGAAAGGATTTCTACTTCTTGGATGCTTGGCATCCCAAGTTCTAGCTCTGCCCTTGGTTGAGAGTTAGTATTCTTTTTCTTTCTCCTGGTTATCAGAGGGGGCCCTACATCCATTATAGCTTCCTTCTCCTCTTCTTCTCTAGTCCTTGTTTCTCAGACCATCAGTGCTGTCAGTAAAGGGGAAGAGGGAGGACAAATGGGCCCGGTCATGAGTACTGGGGTGGCCAACCGCATGATTAACTTACCTTTCATCTACTGGGAGACCATCAATGTCTATTTTATTTACTCTTTTATGGGGGTCATAGATGGGGTCACCATTATTATTTTTCCTTTATCTTCCCCCTGTGAGGAGGTTCCAGCCCCAGAAGTCAAGCCTTGCATTGTCGAGCCAACTTTGCGTATACTCCTTGGGCATGCCTCATTGAAATACGTGTGCCTATGCTTGACCATGTTGTGAGTGATATCTTCAATAGTTGTCCTCTCCCAGGCATTCTAGTCTACTAGAGGGAGAGCCATCTTTTCTACTCCCTTTTCTTTGTACTGTGGGTCTATTGTGGACCCGGTGTCCGAGAAGTCATCCAGGAATTTCTGAAGCTTTAAGCTTTCCATCATCCCCATTGTCATCCGGATGAAGTGCCAGCTCCAGACTTCAAAATCATCCTAGAAATCTTCCCAAAATTCCTCCATGTGGAATATATGGGCTTTGATGCCTAGTGAAGTGTCATTGCTAATTTTCCTAGCGAATCAAAGTCCTTCCGCACTAGATATAATTCGGTTAAGCCTAAGCTTGTAAGCTCATTTTCTGCCTCCTCGGTTGCGGCCAGACTACACGAGTAATTCCCATAGGTGATTGGGAATGGAACATTTATTACCTTCTTCACAGTGTAAAGGGTGTGCAGTTCCAGAATCTACCGGCAGTATTCCAAAAGAATTATTTTGTTCCCACAATGCTTGGGCAAAAAATAGGGTTTCCCGGAGAAGCTGGTTACCTGAATATAGGTATGTTGTTGGAACTGGATATTATAGTGACCATAACTTTTGACCAAATCCATTGCCTCCTTAGAGAGGTGATACCTGGCATCCTGGGTAGGTGTGAGAAGATGGCAGTAAATGAAGGCATCGCTCACTTGGCAGAAGCTGAGGAAACTAGCCTCCCATTAGATTTGCGGGAAATAATCCCAGGGAGCACTTTGGCCTGGGCCGACCCCAAGTACACCTGACATGAGTAGCCCATTTGTGATGGGGCATTATTGTGCTAGGGCCTAGAGGACATAGGACGTCATATAGAATTTAGAGGTCCGGGCCACCTGAAGGAACTGGGAGTCCACATGGTTTGAAATGATGGTGGCCTAATCAAAATATTTTTCGTCGAAGGAGATACCCAACAGGAAGTAATACATCGATCCCAAGAATTCCTACGCATGGGGTTGCCCAAAGATCCTGCATAATGCTATGATCCCCATCTATATGCTTTCCTTAAATTCTAATCAAGGGATTTCCAGTTTCATTCTTCTGGAATCTTTCTTTGGTGTCTTCAGCCAATTATTGTTCAAATACTGTCGGGCCATGAGCTCCAGCTACTAAAATTTCCCTAACACCTTGGATCAGGTGACGATGACTGCTTCATCAAACTGAGGGATACCCAAACCTACCTAAAAAGTTGCAGTGTCTAAGAAAACCATGGGTGTGGGATATTTGGTTGGGACTGGGGCAGCGAGCATGATGACCTAGATGGAGGAGTTGTAGTGTGCTGCGAGGGTGAGAATAAGTTTCAGGGCTTGCACAGAGCATGTGAAGCAAGTGGCTTTTAGGATCCTAGAATCTCCAACATTGATGGCCAACTGGTCCCCGGCCGTTCATTGGATGAACATCATTTTTACCAAGGCCTACATTTCTACCCACATACTGACGTTGGTGTCGGTAATCAACTAAACCTTGGATTCAAACTTTGACCCTGTAATAGTGTTTTCCTTCAAATATTTCATGGTGAGGGGAAGCTTTTCCAGGGCCCTCTCAATTTTAGACATGATGGCCGCCCTGGTGGCTGTCATGGGGAGCTCTAGACTCCCAAGTGGAGAGGATGCGGATGCCTCCAACATAGTGAAAGTATGATGTGGGCTACCTGCAAAGAAAGATGACCGTCAAAATTCATACAAGATAAGCACTACTTTGGGATCTGGAGATCTAACCATCGCATCGCGTATTTCACCTAAAAATTTAGTTCACGTCAAAGTCTAAAAAAGATATGCATAGTGTGTAGACTTAGGATTTTAACCACTATCTGGGCTCGGGGATTTCAGCACGTTTCATAGAAGTAAGACATAGGCTGATCGAGGACATAGGGCTCAGAGTCCAAAAAGCTAACCATTGGGTGACATGACCGTAAGATGAGTTGTCAGGCTTACATGGGCATAACATGGCCATGCAATAAATAGGAGTTATGATGATGATGATGCCAATTGTCTGAATATGCACGAGACAGGAGCCACTTGGTGGAACTAAAATGCGTGCATGGGAAATAAATTTTTTATAAAGATGGATTCAACGGCGGAGAGAGAAACTGCCATGGTTGAAACCACCCAAGAGCCAAGTTCCAACTAGGTGGTATTCTGCTGTGTGGGTGAGCTCCCAAATTCAGGAAACATAGACAAATGCACTGTGAGCTTGACACAGAACTGAAAGGATATACACTAAATATACAATAGAGCTAAGGCATATATACATTATTTATAGGCATTTACATAGTATACAAAATAGCTAATGCCATGTGGAACACACATAAACTACCTATGCTACAGCTGCGCAGAGGGGAGATGACCCTCTGCCAGTGCCAACCCACCAACGGGAGGCAATAGAAGACCAGTGCCACGAGATGTGGAAAAACACAACGGACCAAAACCAGACAAAGAAAACAAAAAGAAAATTGAGAATAGAGAAGAAAAGAAAAACCAGAAAAAAAACCAAAAATGACAAGACCAGGGCTGAGAGCCTACCTGAAACACAGAAATAATGGAGAAGGTGGGCATGGGAAGCGCCTTACAATGAGCTAACCCCAAGGATCACCGCCAATAATCAGCACAAAACCACTGGTAATGGGCCACTAAACACGGGAGCAAAAGTAGTTTAAAATTGCCTTAATTTGCCTTGATTCACTTCAAATGCACAAGTTTTTAATCGTGGTGATAGTGAAAGTGACAGATAACTTACATTTATACTCTTAGTGTAAAAAAAGTTACGCTTTTCTCCGCAAACTCTGGAACGGGCAGACCTCCAGACTCTGGGCTCGGGGATTCTAGGAAGCCATACCTCCTTGCAAAAAGGAGACATTGTGGCGAAGAATCCCAGAGTCTAGAATCTGGCTCTGGAGAGAACAAACTCTGGGACCGGGTCCCGGAGGCACGAAAGACAAAAATAGAAAATAAAACCAACCTCACGGGAGGGAAATCCTGGAGAAGGAAATAGAGAAAACAAAGAAAACAAGGCAAGAGAAAAAGCAAAAGGAGGGGACCCAACATTTTGCATACAAAATGTAGGGACAGGTATGTAGGGCATAACAATACCTAGAGAGAACATTGTGATAACCGCGAAGATATAAGGTGTTGGCTACAATGGTGTAGCGGTAAGCTCTTCAAATAAGGTTTTTGCATTGGGTGTTGGTTAGATGGGGGGATATGATACCATTCTCTAGATAAGCATGGATGTCATGGTACCATGGGGACTAAGGATCAACCAAGACACAGACCCGATTAATGTCATCGCTCTCGTAAGATGACGCATAAATTTTCTCCACCAAGAACTTGTATTGCATTGCATCACGTGGTATTTCTAGAAGAGATCTGAATATAGCCATTGCATTGACAACTTTGTTTTGTAGACGTGGCACTTGGGTGATTTGTAGATTGATAAAATGCTCCTTCATTTTATCTACCATCTCTTTGTAAGGTAACAACTTATCATCTTTTGTTTGGAATTCATCTAACACTTGCTTTAGGATGAGCTGAGAATCACCAAAAACTTGGATATCTGTTATGTTCCATTGAATGGCCATGCTAAGCCCTGCAACTAATGCTTCATATTCTGCTATATTGTTAGTGCAAGGGAACCCCAGTTTGAATGATTTCAGAATATGATCACCTTGTGGGGTGACAAAGAGGATTCCAGCCCCAGAACCATGAGTTGTATATGAACCATCAAAGAATAACTTCCAGGCTGGTTGTTCTTCGATCATGCATATATGTTCATCGGTAAATTCCATGACTAAAGGATATGTGTTGACCAATGGTGCCTTACTAACTGATCTACGATGACTTGACCTTTGATGGATTTTCTGTCGATATATTGGATGTCAAACTCACTGAGAAGCATTACCCATTTAGCCATGCAACCTGTGAGAGTTGTTTTGGATTGTAGATACTTGAGTGGGTCTACTTTTGATATAAGCTTCACTGTGTGACTGAGCATGTAGTGATGAATCTTTTCAGTGGTGAAGACCATTGCTAGGCATGTTTTTTCCATTGGTGTATAATTTAGCTCATAACCCACCAAATTGCGACTGATGTAGCAGATAGCACGCTCTTTTCCATTATCATCTAACTCAGCCAGGAGTGCCCCTAGTGTTTTTGTTGTTGTTGTAGATATATATAATATGAGAGGTTTTCCTAGTGTAGGCGGTACTATAATAGGTGAATTTTCTAGATATTCCTTGATTTTTTTGAAGCTTCTTTGGCATATAGGATCCCATTTGAAACTATGATCTTTCCTTAACAAATGCATGAAAGGTTGGCATTTGTCTGCAAGCTGTGATATGAAGAAACACACTGATTGAAGCTTTCCTTGTAGACTGTGTAGTTGTCTAAGTGTCTTTGGTGGAGGAATTTCCATGATTGCTTTAACTTTTTTAGGATCTATCTTGATACCATGCCTTGAGATGATGAAGCCAAGAAACTTTCCTAATGTAACTCCAAAGACACATTTCTTTGGATTTAGCTTTAGACCATAATGTCAAAGTCTATCAAACACTGCCTCTAGATCATTTAGGTGATCCATTCTGTTTTGTGACTTAGCAAATATATCATGCATGTAATCTTCAAGGATCTTATGGATCATGTCATGAAATATGATGATCATGGCCCTCTGATATGTTGCTCCAGCGTTCTTGAGCCCAAATGACATCATATTGTAACAAAAGGTACCCCATGGGGTTGTAAATGTTGTCTTATGCCGATCGTCTTCTGCTATATAGATATGATTATATCCTAAAAAATCCGTCCATGAGAGACAACATCTCATGTCCGACAGTGAGTGATGACATGTAACTTATTGAATATTTGATAATGTTAAGTTGAAGATAATGCAAGGCATTAAATTAGTTAATGGTTTGTATTGTCATTGATGTCAACTTGATATCATCTGTACGGTCATGTACATAATGCCAAAGACTTCAGAGAATCAATGGAACAAACATTATGCTTTCAGAAATGCATTAAAGTCAAGTATTCACTAAGTGACAAACAACACTAATAGAGTGCACACCATTGGAAAAGGAAAAGAAGAAAAGTCACAGTGATACCCGATGAACAGAAGATAGTGTTGCCCAATGAGCTGGAAATAGAGTTTCCCGATGAGTAAAAATCCAATGATACCCAATTGACAGAGATCCCGAAGCTAACTGGAGTCACACCAATGGAACTGTCAGTTGTCACTGACGACTAACTCCTGAGTTGACCGACAGAATAAAGAGTTCAGAATGACAAAATATCTAGCTAGCAAGAGCTAAAGATAGACTTAAATGGTCATTTTATTTGTTTTATTTGACCAGAGTTAAGTGATTGATTTAAAGATGATTTGTATAGTTGGCATAAAGATAACCATGAGACAAATTAGGAGTTATGCTTTAAATTAATTGGTTGGATTTTTTTTCACGCCAAGAATCAAGAATCAAGAAACAATAAATATCATGTCTATATAAGAGACAAGCTTAATTCATTTTCATAAATGAAATTCAAGAAAAGGGATTAAGGGGAGTGAATAAATGAGGATGTTGAAGAGAAACTGATGAAGAACAACTTCATGCAGAACTGATCAATCATGCTGAAGGAGGGGTAAGGAATTCTACAAACACTGACGAACAATGAGCACAACATTGTTGGAAATATTCAGGACTAACAGAGTTATTGAGAGGGGAGGGGTGAATCAGTAACACTTAAAACTTTAAAACATTTCTGCACTTTCATATTCTTTAGCCATTCATTCATCTAATCTACTGCAACCATGAAAATGTAATCATTCATAACACATAACA
>MU228434.1:652107-675895 GCA_018584345.1 Thuja plicata | reverse complement strand
GCCACTGATTCCCCCCCCCCCCCCCCGTCCTCACTTATTACTAACAATTGGTATCAGATCTTGTGTGCTTAGAGGGAAGGTTTCAAGACCTAAGCCAAAGATCACAAGATGAACAGATGAGATGTGCCCAAGTTGAACAAAGATAATTTTGCTTCATGGCAGAGCAGAATAAGACTCCACTTATAAGGTATTGGTAATGATATTACTCAATTCCTAGAAACTGAATATGTGGTGCCCAAAGGAGAACCAACAATTGAACAAATGAGAAAGAATCATGAACATAATGGCATGATGATAGAGCTTTCTTCCTCACTCTCTGATGCTAAATTTAAAGATATCAAAGAATGCAAAACTGCAAAGTAGATGTGGGACAAATTGAAGCTTGTACATGGTGGTGACAAAAAAAATTTTGAGAGCCAAGGAAGAAAGCCTTAGAGAAAAGTTTGATGATCTCAAAATGAAAGAAGGAGAAAACATCACTCAATACAACAAAAGAATTAAAGAGGTAGTCAATGCTATCCGAGGAGTTGGAGGTGTACTAGAAGAAGATACAGTGGTAAGTAAAATTCTAAGAACCTTACTGCCTACTTATGCTATTAGAGTATCTTCCATTCAAAAAATGAGAGCAGTAACAGATAGCAATGTTACTCTAGACAGTTTAATTGGAAGACTGATTTCATTTGAGTTGAATAAATTTGATAATAGTGTCTTACCAAACATAGAGTCTGCATTCAAAACTTCTATGAGAATAAGTAAATCAAGTCACAAAAACACTATGAGAAAAGATAGTGATAGTGAAAATGAAGAAGATGATATTGATGAAATTGAAGCACTTATGGCCAGAAGAATGCAGAGAGGCAAAGGTAAATTACCACTTGTTTGTTTTAATTGCAAAGAGATTGGACACTTTGTTGCAAGATGTACTAACAGAAGAAAAGATGACAGAAGCAATGACAGATCTTTTGAGAAGAAGTCTGACAAAGGTGATTACAGAAGCTACTGACAATCAGAAAGAAGAGATACCTAAGATTATAAGGACAAAGGAAAGAAGGTCAGCTTCCTAGCAAAATGCAAGGATGATGATACTGACACTGAATCTGATGAAGACATCGAGATGGTGTTTGTAGCTGTAAAAGATGATTTAGATGATGATGAAGAAAGGTATGTGGAAATATCTCTCATAACTAAAATTAGCAAAAATGATGCCTGGATCATAGATAGTGGCTGCACTCATCATATGATCAGTGATAAGCAAAAGTTTGAGACTTTTGAATACTACAAGGGTGGATCGGTAAGAATGGGAAATGACACACCTTGTCTAGTTGAAGGTAGAGGAACAATAATGTTGAATAACCAAATAAAGTGTGAGAATGCTTATTGGGTAAATGGATTGAATTATAATCTATTGATTGTTTCTCAGTTGAATAATTCAGGTCACAAAGTTGCATTTGAAAATAAGAAGGCAAAGATCTTCAACAAATCTAGAAATCTGATTGGTACCGATGAAAAGACTAAAGGTAACTTATTCTATCTGAATGATATTGACTCCACTTGTTTGATTGCTACAAATGAAGACATATGGTTATGGCACAAAATACTGTGTCATGTGAACTTTGACAACATGATAAAGATTAGAAAAAAGAGAAATTTCAGAGACTTACTGACGATGACCAAGCCCGACAACATCATGTGTAAAAACTGTCAAAAAGGTAAAATAACAAAGTCTAGTTTCAAAAGAAAAACCCATACATCTGATGCAATTCTAGAATTAGTCCATACTAGTTTATGTGAACCTATGAGGACAAAGAGTTATTATGGAGATAGATATTTTATTCTCTTTGTTGATGATTACTCTAGAATGATGATAGTTATGTTCCTAAAAGATAAATCAAAATCATTTAAGATGTTTAAACGGTATAAGGTTGTATGATAAGAATAATGTTTGGTAAATACCTATCTCACCAAAATGTAAAAGGAGGATTGAAATAGAGATATGTTTATTTAAAATGTATAATGTATTAAGAAAGAATGGTTGGATTGATTATTGATTATCTTGAAATGTAATGTTTGAAATAGGAAATGTGTTGATGTATAAATTGTTCTTTGAGTTTCCTAGATTGTATTGAATTCCTTAAATTTAATTGAATTGAATTGTATTGATTTTGTATTGCAATTGTGATTAGGGAGAAGATAAGATGTTCCTCTTTTATTCCCAAATGCACAAATGGGAGATCCAAGTTGATCAACCCTAAAGAAGTGCTAATGCATAAATGAATCAACTATTTGGAAAGGAGAATAACAAAGGAGATACCTTAAATTCTGTTAATTATATGTATAGAAATGATATATGACAGTAATTAAAGAAATAGGAGAAATGCACTAACCTTGAAATATTGCAGATCAAAGAATGTTGTTTTTTGATGTCTGTAGACTGTTTCTAGAAAAACTGATAGTTGAGCCCGAACTGGAACACAGAGACAAACAAAACCCAGAAATCTTTTTCTATTCTGATGTCATCTTATGAAAAAGGTTGACCTTGACCCACAAATGTCAACCCTGACCCAATAATGTTGACCCTGGCCTGCACAGGTCCGACAGAAAATCTATTTGCGTTGTCTAAAAGAAAGCCAAAAAAGGTAGCTAGATCTGGTCTCAAATCAACTGTTATGTACCTATACCTGCAAGAAAAAGGGGATTGTTTGTTGTGGGGGAGGGGTTTTCCTTGGTCAAACCCTGGTTTTGGAATTAATCTCAAATATATGTAATTGAAATTGCATAAATGGACAAAGTAAATGCATAAATTCACCTTGCTTGAAAAAGTCCTTGTGGCAGATTTGAATCCTTGAATCCACGAGTATGCTTCAAAATGTGGAATGTAGAAAGGTAGGATATCTTCAATCTCTTGCTTGTAGATCTCCAACACCAAGTCTTGAATGGGTTCTTAAATTTGGAATAGGCTTGGAAGAAGGTAGATGAAGAGGTCACCAAAAGGGCACTATGTAGCTTCAATCCTTCAATGGCCTCCAATGGATCTCCTTCATGAAAATGGATACTTGAATGGATGAATGCTTGCTTGAAATCTTTCTTGGTTGCTTGCTTGATGATGTTTATCAATTGCTCAAGGATGCATAGGCTTCAATAGAGAACTTAGTATCACTTAGAAGACTTAGAGAAAATGAGAGAGAAAGCTTCCCTTTTATACGAAATTAGGTCACAATCTTCTAAGGAGGCCTACATAGGAGGATTAAATTCCCATTAAAGCCTTTACCCCTAGGAGAGGACCTATATTAAATATAATTTAGGAATCAATGCTTCAGAACCCGAAACAACCGACTCGGAAGCGGGAAATACTTTTTGCAAAGGCCGACCTCCAAAAACTATAAGACCCCGGGATCTGAACCCTGGGTCAAGGTCGAGGTCAATCCTGACCTAGTTCAGGGTCAAGGTCAACCCTGACCTAGGTCAGGGTCAAGCTCAACCCTGACCTACATCAGGGTCGAGGTCGACATAGACCTAAAAGGTTGACCCTGACCTTGAAGCCCAGAATCACCAGTCTGCAGTTCAGAATGCAAAAATTAGGCTAAACAGGAGTGGAAAGAGGGACAGAATAGGGGAGAAGCCATGTCAAGATCAGGAACCCATTCAAGGCACTTTTCATGACCCCAAACCACTTACTCAAAAGGCTAAACACATCTACAATGGAAGTGCTTCCATTTTTTGACTATACAAAGGCTATGGTAGAGAAACAAAGTGGTAAGGATCTAAAATTTTTGAGATCAGATAGGGGAGGTGAGTTTATATCAGATGAATTCACTAACTTTTGTAATCAGCATGGTATAAAGAGACAAGTTTTTGCACTAAGAACACCACAACAAAATGGGATTACTGAGAGAAGGAAAAGATCAATAGTTGATTGTGCTAGAACATTGATGATAGAAAAAGGCATCACCCAAATATTCTGGAGGGAAGCTATCAGTACTACTATTTACACACTAAATAGAGTACAATTGAAGAAAGACACCAAGAAGATACCTTATGAGCTATGGTATGGATACACACCCAATGTAAGTTATTTCAAAAAATTTGGAAGTTAATTTTATATCTTAAAAGATGATAAAAATGGAAAACTTGACTCCAAGAGTGATGAAGGAATTTTTCTAGGGTATTCTACCAAGAGAAAGGTATACAAATATCTAAACAAAGCCTCTAACAAAATTATTGAAAGTGCAAATGTAAAGATAGATGAATTTGCAGAGAAGAATTAACAAGAAAGCACTAAAGAACTAGAGGACTACAATAAGTTCACTTACAATGAGGAACCTGACAGTCTACCCTACCAACAATGTAGAGCTCCTGAGATACAAATCATTGCTCCCGAGCATCAGGCTGCAAATACCGACGGTCAGGATAATGATCAAGATAATGTGCAAGGTGATGAAGAATAGAATGAAGATCAAAATAATGATCAAGATAATACACAAAGAGTTGTACCTATACTTGCAAGATATGTAAGAAGGAATCATCCAGAGATCCAAATCATAGAAGATAAGAAAGCTGGTACAAGAACAAGAAGTAAGTCTCTAAACTCAAGCTGTCTAATTTGTGAATTTGAGCCCAAATATATCAATGTTGCCCTTGATAATGACAAATGGATAAGTGCTATGAATGATGAGATTGAGAAGATTGAGAAAAATAAAACATGGTCACTTGTGCCAAGACCAGATGACAAGAATGTCATCAGTACAAAATGGATATTCATGAATAAGCTGAATGAGAATGAAGAAGTCATAAGGAACAAAGCAAGACTAGTATGCAAGGGGTATGTACAAGAGGAAGGTATAGACTATGGAGAGACCTTTTCACCCATTGCTAGGCTAGAAGGAGTAAGGATATTACTTTCTTATGCTACATTCAAAGGATTCAAAGTATATCAAATGGATGTCAAATCAGCATTCCTAAATGGAATACTTGAAGAAGAGGTATACATTGAACAACCAGAAGGGTTTGTTGATCCAGACAAGAGGAACATAGTATGTAGACCTCACAAAGCCTTGTATGGATTGAAACAAGCTCCAAGATCCTGGTATGAACGACTTCATTCCTATCTAATAAGTATTGGATTTTTAAGGACTAGTGAAAATAGTAATCTTTATTTAAAGGAAGATACTGATGCTAACACTTTGATTGCTGAAATATTTGTTGATAACATCATATTTGGAGGCAATGATATGCTATGCAAATCATTTGCAACTAAGATGAGAAAAGAGTTTGAGATGTCTATGTTTGGAGAAATGAAATTCTTTCTTGGTCTCTAGATCATGCAACAAGAAGAAGGTATTTTCATTACACAGTCCAAGTACATCAAAGAGGTCTTGAAAATATTCAAGATGGAAGAATCTAAACTAGTTGGAACACCGATGGCTACTAGATGTAAGTTGACAAAGGAGGAAAAGACAATAGAGATAAATCAGACTTTGTACAGATCAATGATTGGAAAACTCATGTATGTTGTACACACTAGACTAGATATTGCACATGCAATAGGAATTGTTGCTAGATTTTCTGCTAACCCCAGAGAATCACATATGACTGTTGTGAAAGGAATTCTAAGATATCTAAAGAATACCAATGAATTTGGGTTATGGTATAGAAGAGAAGGAAAATTTGAATTTAAGGTGTTTACCAACGCTGATTGGGCTGGAAATCTTGATGATCGAAAGAGCACAACTGGAGGAGCATTCTTTATGGGTGATAGACTTGTCACATGGATTAGAAAGAAGTAAGGATGCATCTCTTAGTCTATTGTAGAAATTGAATATGTTGTTGCTGCTGCAAATTGCTCAAATATTGCATGGATCAAACAGTTGCTGGAAGGTATGCATATGAAGATCTCAGAACTAGTAATTATCTATTGTGATAACACCAGCACAATAAACATTTCCAAGAATTCATTCATGCATGCTAAGACTAAACACATTTCCATCAAGTATAATTATATGACAGAACAAGTTCAAGAAAAAGAGGTGATACTTGAGTATGTGCAACCAAAAGAAAAATTGGTTGATATCTTCACCAAGCCACTGCCCAAGGATACATTTGAGTACTTAAGAAAGGGACTAGGGGTCAAACACTTGTCTACCAGTCAGTAAAATGACTAAAGGCTGCAACAGCCTACATATTATCAGAATATCAATCATGTTGATGCAAGCAAAGAGATGAACTTCAAAAGATACATTTATATATAGATAGGTATATATCATAACCGTGCACTAGAGCATATTGTTGTATTACTGATGGATAAGGGAAATTAAAGGAATATATTATGGATAAAAAAAATGATTGCTTGACATGAATGTCAGATATTTGTAAAATATTTTTTTGGCATTGTTTTCAAAGGGAGATAAATTATCCATATTATCACATCCTTTAGGAAAAAGAGAGATAGATTATCCATCATCAGACTACTCCAACAGGGAGATATGATAATCTAAAGCAGAGAAAATTGTATGAAAAATGATTATACAAAGGGAGAGTTGTAGATAGAGAAAAAGACATCACAAGAGAGAGAACAGTCAAAAGAGAGAAATTGACACAAGAAGAGAACTCAAAACATCAGAAGAAAAAGAGCTGCAAGAATCAAATCTAAGCTAAAATAGAAATTACCGGAGTTTAGACATTTATCGGTTATCAAAAAATAAGATTGGTAGTTTGATGAATCTCAACAATTATATTTCATATTGTATTAGAAATAGTATAGTGTGATAGTATAGTATGTTTCCATCAATGCCAAAGGGAGAGATTAATTACATGTAACTGATTGAATGTTTGATAATGTTAAGTTGAAGATAATGCAAGGCATTAAATCAGTTAATGGTTTGTATTGTCATTTATGTCAACTTTATATCATATGTACGGTCATGTACATAATGCCAAAGACTTCAGAGAATCAATGGAACAAAGGTTATGCTTTTAGCAATGCATAAAAGTCAAGTATTCACTAAGTGATAGACAACATTGACGGAGTGCACACCATCAGAAAAGGCAAAGAAGAAAAGTCACAGTGATACCTGACAAGAAGAAGATAGTGTTGCTTGATGAGTTGAAAATAGAGTTGTTCGATGAGTAAAAATCCAATGATACCTGACAGACGGAGACCCTGAAGCTAACTGGAGTCACACTAATGAAATTGTCAGTTGTCACCGATGACTAACTGCTGAGTTCACCGACAGAACAAAGAGTTTAGAAAATGACAAAATATCTAGCTGGCAAGAGCTAAAGATAGACTTAAATGGTTGTTTTCTTTGTTTTATTTTACCAGAGTTAAGTGGTTGATTTAAAGATGATTTTTACAGTTGGCATAAAGTTAACTATGAGACAAATCAGGAGTTATGCTTTAAATCTAATTGGCTGGATTGTTTTTCACGCCAAGAATCAAGAATCAAGAAACAATGAATATCATGTCTATATAAGAGACAAGCTTAATTAATTTTCATATATCACATTCACGAAAAGGGATTAAGGGTAAATAAAAGAGGATGTTGAAGAGAAACTGATGAAAAACAACTTCATGGAGTACTGATCAATCAAGCTGAAGGAGAGATAAGGAATTCTACAGACACTGACAAACAGTGAGCACAATATCATAGAGAAGAAAGTGTGGAGCACAAAAGAATTGAATTGAAACATTGATCAGAGAGGTAATGTACTTAAATAGATATGAAAATATGCAATTCAAAGTTGCATTAGAAATAGGTCATATTGTTTCAGTTTAACCATTGAAGCATCAAGTCTCTTAACAGAGCAGGACTTAACAGTCTTCTATATATTGAGGTACATCCTAAGGAGTGCCAAAAAGGTTGATTCATGAAAGTAGCATTGCATATGCCTGATGCCTATTGACAGTCTAAGAGAGAGGTTGATTCAAGGATGGTAGCATTAGATGCCCGATACTAAGTGACAACCTATATGTGTAAAATACTCTAACAAGGTCACACCTAACAGTGTGTTTATAACCTTTAACAGGGTTGGCTCTTAACAGGGCTCACTTTAGAAGAGTGAAAATTTGGGGTACCGGTCTCGGGGTTTTTTCCCTTAACAGGGTTTCCACGTTAAAAATCCATGTGTTATATGTGTGTATGATGCAATTCTTTACTGTTTTGTTTCTTACATAATTCATTCTGGATAAATCGGTATACTCTGCATATTTACTGTATTTTAGTAAATAGATGACTACTTATCGGTAAACACTAAGAAGAAGGTTTAACTGAGCAATCTGACAATTAGTAAATTGATATAAGTTGTTCAAGGAATTCATCTTATAGGACAAAAGATAACTTGAGAAATAATTAGTGGTTATAAGAGTTGAAGGGTTTATTTAAGGATTAATTTTTGAGGCCACTGATTCACCCCCCCCTCTCAATTATTACTAATAGTGAGGTCCACTATCATGTCGACGTTAGGCAATGGAAAGTTGTCTTTTGGACATGCTTTGTTTATATTCTAGAATTCGGTACAGATTCTAATGGAGTTATCTGGTTTAGAGACTGGGACCATATTTGAAATCCAGTCTGAGTAGTCTATGGCTCTGATGATTCCATCTGCCAAGAGCTTTTCAAGTTTAGTTTTGACCATTAGTGCAACTTTGGGATGCATTTTCTGGAGCTTTTGTTTGACTGGTTTGATGTTAGGATCCACTAATAGATGATGTACTACAAGTTCTGGATCCAATCCACGCATGTGAGAGTAGGACCATGCAAAGATGTCTGAATATTCTCTTAAAAGGGCTGTGAAGGCCATTTCCTCTACTTTTGTCAAGGATGCTGCAATCTGAGTGAGTCGAGGTTGTTCCTCTATACCCAGATTAATAGGTTTGGTTTCTTTAATGAGAATAGATAATTGTTCTGACCTATAATCATGGATGGTAGGGAGAGGAGAATCTCCATCTCTTGGCAGCTCAGAAAGGTTTTCACTAAGATATACACCCTTTATTTTTTCTTTTTTATGATTTGATAGTTCCCTAGAAGGGTTTTCACTAAGAGATACATTTTTTTTTTTTTTTTTTTTTAATTTTTTNTCACTAAGAGATACATTTTTTTTTTTTTTTTTTTTCAATTTTGTGGCTAGAGTGCTCCTCTCCCCCAAAGTATGCTTCTGGGTTCAAGGTGTATACATGTGTGGAAGTCTGCCCTAAATCTGGTTGTTGATCTGTAGCTCCCATGAAGCTTAGGAGAGTGGCCATGCTTTTGAACTCGTCGATCGAGATGATGCTTGGTTTGTCCCAGTCAATGAGATTGCGATGGAGGAGTGGAAGGTCAATGAAGTGGAGGGATAATTGGTGAAGGACGGAGTTACCGAAGAAGATGTCATCATCAATATCATCATAAGCTCTCACAATTTTCTCTTCTGGGATATTTTTGAATTCGCATATGTTATCCAGTGGAATGTGATAGGTTAGACTGGTTTCATTAGTTCCCCCCGTTATGTTATGGCCAAGGCTAGATGTATTGTGTTCAAATCCCAAACCAATGTATTTTTGTAATTTAGTTTCCTTAATGGCCACTCTTATGCCTTGTTCTTCAGGACCTAGTCTGCCTCCTTGATAGTTCCACTTTTCAGTGACCAGTTTATGGGTGGAGGGATATTTGCCTTTGAAATGATGTAGGAGGCCACTTTCAACAGGTGTGAGATCTTTGTAGAGCCATTTATTTATATCTAGTGTCATTTCCTAGCTATTCATAATTCCATGACAAAGAAAGGTGGTAGGACCCAATTGCGTTGGTTCAGGAATCTTTGGCTCAATGTAACATGATGGATGCCCATGTGTATGTGGATCAGCTAGGAGGGCTCCAATAGTGAAGGCATTAGTTAGACTGTATTCTCCATATCCTTGGTGGTCGATCTTGACAGTGGATAGAGTGGATACAAGGATGGTGTTTGGATCTGGAAGGGTTGTTGAGGAACTAGCGATAGATGTGCCAATGTCAATCCTGGGACAATGATTTTAATCTGAATGGGAGGCTTCCAACGCATGACATTATACAAAGGGCTTGGGATTTACATGGATAGTGATCTTGACTCCGTTGTGTGGAAAATTGATACACTGATGATAGGTGGAAGGGATGGCCTACATAGAGTGAATCCACAGGCGTCCAAGGAGGATGTTGTATGGGAGGTCAAGATCAACCACATGGAAAATTGTCTCTTGTACTATCGGGCCCAGTTGAATGGGCAAGGAGATTGTACCTTCTAATATTCATTCTAGATTTTCATAGGCTTTGATTGTGATGACATCATTCATGATATCAGCTTTAGTGTATCCCAATTTCTTTACAAATTTTAAAGTACATAGATTCAAGGTTGAACCATTATCTATCATGACTCGCTTAACAACAAAGTTTTGGACCATGACGGTGATAGAAAGAGGGAGGATATGATCAGGCTCAAAAGATGGCATGTCAGTGGGTTTAAAAGATATAGCATAAGACATGGATAAGTGACCCACAAGGTTTTTAAACTGACTGGGATCTATGTTGTTGGCAACACGTGACTCTTGCAAAGCTTTATTCAAGATCTCTTGATGGATGGGTGATGTGCACAAGAGATCCAAGATGGATATTTGGGCAGGTGTATTCCTTAGATGTTCCAATAAGTTATATTGTGCCCCAGAGGATGAAGCAGTACTAGCACCTGGAATAGTTATCTGTCCGCGATGTGTGGTAACAACACAATTAGTATCAGCGCCTTTCACATGAATGACATTGACAGATGGCTTGAATTGGGATATACAACCGATGAGGCTACCATACTCAACATGAGTGGTGGTGTTATTAGTGGTATGAAAACTTTGTTTTCCCTTTTCCTGATTGGATATTGAAGCAATGTGTGCATTGGTAGGTCTCATGTTATTGGCATGGTTTGGGAACGTATTTTTCTTTAGATTGGTATGGGTGAAGTTTTGTTCATAGAATCTACTTCAATATCCTTGCGATCAATTACATCTTGGATGTAGTTTTTTAACTTCATGCACTTGATCGTGGCATGTCCTTTAACATGGTGGTATTCACAATATTCGTTGGCATTGAACCATTGCGGTTTTGGAGAAGAGTCCTCAAAAGGTTGCATTGGTGGAGGATATACTACCAGGTTTTCTACTGCCATTCTTCAGAAAATAACATTGATAGGTTCACCCAAAGGGGTGAACATGTGCTTAGGTGCATTTTGATCTCTTCTTGGTCTTCTTTGTTCCCACTGGATTGATATTGCATTAGTCTTATTCTAGAAATGTTGGGGATTATGCTGATAATTGGGTAGGTTAGCTTGTTGCGGACATATGGTTTGTTGTTGTGTGGCTTGGTGATATGCTGGAGGAGGTGGAACTTTTTGATACTATGATTGTTGATAGGTCGGCATAGGGGAATTCTATTGATAGTGCGGTGGTTGTTGGTATGCCTACACTGGGGCTATTGGTATGTGGGAGTGGATGCTTGAGGACCTACCACAACAATCTGGACATGCTTAGTGTCAGTGGCTCCATCAATTATGACATTTTTGTTTTTGTTCCAATATATGGAGTGATCATTGTTACCTCTATTAGGTTGTGATTCTTTATAGTGTTTTATGGCACCATCTTCTACAAGACCTCTTTCAAGATCCATGCCTTTGATTCTAATGTCTTGATAGGTCTATATAACATTCATGCACATATGATAGGAAAGCTTGGGATGAAGATTGTTAATAAAGATCTTTATGAAATGTTTCTTAGGGGGTTGATAGGACAACCTTGTGGTAAGTCCTTGCCAGCGCTGAAGCTAATCTTCCAAGCTCTCTCCTCCCTTCTATTTGGAATTACATAAATTGAGTAGGAAGAGTTCATTCTCAACATTGTGTGCGTATTGGGCCACAAAATTCTCTGATAGTTCAGTGAAAGTAGAGACTGTGTCGTAGGGGATCTTGTAGAACCACTTAAGAGTGGTCACTCCTAAGCTTTTGGGAAATAGCCTCATGAGGAAGTTATCGCTATAGGCCACTTCTTGGCATGCCATGTAGAATTCTTTCATGTGGCTAACAAGATCTCCCTTCCCTCGATATTTATCAAACTTGGGTGTTTCAAAGTTCTTGGGGAAGGGTATGGCAGTGATAGATCTATCAAATGGGTAAGGACAAACTTCCTCAAATTTGAAGGTCTTTGCTTCAATTCCAACACGTAGCTCTTTTAGAGAATTCTTCATTTCCTCCCATTCTGAATTAGCTGGTGGGGGATTGTTATTTTTTGGCATGTTGATCCCGCTCATGAGATAGGGGTCAAATGGAGCTGGTGAATACAGAGGGTTTTGCGAAGGGTATTGCAATGTTTGGTCTATATAGATAGGTTGTTGGGGTGATGGGAATTGTAACTGAGGGAAATATTGTAGTGGAGGGGGTGGCAATGCTTGATGTTGTTGTTATATCTACTAGAAGTAGGTATGTATTTGCTGAGGTGTTGGATAAGTGAGCTGAGGCGATTGTGCACATACATTGGGTGGTGGTGCCATATTACCAAAGGATGGTAGATAGGTGTTCTGATGTGGAATGCCCCCAGTAGGTGGAATGAAGTAGTTGGGATTGATGGGAACACTAGTTTGTATTGGTGGAGGGACTAGTTGTGAGGCAGTGGAAGATAGCAAAGCCAGGTGGTTGGCATAGTTGGCTTGCTACTGCTGGGTAGATAGGGCAACAGAGTGCATACTTGTAAAAGGATTCACAATTTGTTGTAGCACCTATGTGATGAGTGGATTGGGATTCTGGGCTAATGGTTGTGGTTGATGGGTAGGTTGAATAGGGTTATACTATGGTTGTACATGAGAAGAAAAGGGGTTTGTGCTTTGTGGCTGGGATTGTTGGGGTTGTTGTTGCTAAAGAGGTTGATGTTGTTGGATTGGTTGTTATTGCAAGAGGTTGTTGTTGGATTGGTTGTTGCTGCTGAATAGGTTGTTGTTGCAGGATTGGTTGTTGCTGCAGGATCGGGGGGATAGGAATTTGTGCTGAGGCGAAGGTGTTGAATTGTGGTTGTTGTGTACAGGATGTAAATAGATTAGTGGTCTTCTATTGTGTAGGGATTCCCAAGGCTTATATGGTGGCTTGGTAGTTATTCCAAGTGGATGAGGAAGCACTTTGTGTTGGTTGACTATAATGAGGAAGTGGTGGTGAAGGATTTGGGTTGGATTGTGCTTGCGGAAGAACTGATGGTATATGTTGTGAGTGTGTTGTTGGTGGAGCGGGGAAAGTGGTCCATTGTGGCAATAAGGTTTGGTTATAGGCGTTGGTAGGTGGCATGTATATAGTGAATTATGCTTTCTTTTGTGGGTATGTTGTGGAGGAAAAGGGAGGAATGGGCATGGAGATTTGGGTGCTTTGATGCTGTGAATTGGTTGTTGCCTTTTGAATGGGCTGAGTGGGGATGGGTGGAATGTTGGTTTTTAGAGTGTTGACTGGTGGTGGTGGGAATTGTGCAAGAAATGTTGGGATTTCTTGGGAAAGTAGAGTGACTATGGTTTGAATAGATGCATGTGCTTGCATAGCGATGGGATGTATTGCTTGTGTTTTTGATGGTGGATTAGGAGGCAGGGCTCCCATGACTATGAACAAGGTAAATGGAGGTGTCATGTGTACAATGGAAGGTTGTACCAATTTGTGAGATAAGAGATCCTACCTGCAAGGCTCACTGAAGGGGATCAACAACTTTGTTTCAGATGGTATAAGGACTTGCTCCTGAAACTCCCATAGGTTGTGTGATAAGCATGGGTATAATCCAAGGTGGGAATTGGATTCCTTGTTGCTGAATATCTCTGAGTACCTGATTGTTGTTGCATCCACTCATGGCTCTTACCATATGAACATGCACTGGATGATTGATGAATGTTTTGATAGTACTCACAGTGGGAATCTCATTAGTGTCTACCCAAATGTGCTGGATAGGTATGTTTTGTCATGGATCAAAGATATCCATCACATTGGAGTGATCGATCATTGGGTCAGATGTACTATCTTCCTGATTAAGGGCCATGTCTTTCCACTTCTTAATGGCTCATGTGATGGGTGGCATGAAATGAATGTCCTAAAGAGATGGATGCAAGATGCAAGATAAAATGCGAGGATTATCCTAAAAAAAGACTATGGATGATGATGCTAAGATGATGATCTAGGATGATGCTATCTATGTTGATGGGGATGCTCCTTGAAAGACTAAGGATGAATTGGTGAAAAATACTGATTAAGGATTGCTTTCCTAATGTATGATCAAGGTGGATATGATTGCCAAAACCTAGGACAGACTTGCGGTCTTCGGTTTGACGAGATTCTTGGTTAATGTGAACCAACCTTTTGCTCAAGGTGATGAGGTTTCATAGATGGAGGGGGTTATATTTAGAACAGTGTGTCATTCTAAAGATACCTAAGATGATGATCCTTGATTTAGAATGAAGGGTAAGCAACTCAAAAAGAGGCTAGGATACCATGTGAAGGATACGCTTTCTAGGATGATTAGGATTGTTTAAAATTTGATGCAGGGTTGCTAGGATTGATCTAGGATTTGCTAAGATTGGTTTAGGATTAACTAGGATGGTTTAGGATTGTTCAGGAATGGTTAAGGATTGAATGCAAATTTATTCTAGGATTATGTTGTGTGATGTGTGATGTGTGATGTGATTCTAGTGATGGCAACTAGGGAAGTCCTAAATGCAAGCTAAGTGATCTAAGAAGAGGAAGAGTGAATGATGATGCAGCTAGTCATATTGCTCATGTGCAATGAAGGTCATGTTCAAATAGTAACTTCTTCAGAAATGGACAATCTTGCAATTGTAAAGGACCTTCTCGTATTCTTCACGCTTATGGGTTTCTGCCTTAACAGTTTCAATGATATGTTGATATTGCTTGGCCTTTTTGGTTATGGCTTTTTGGTCTCGATAGATATGAGGCAAAGGATACTTCACTTTCTAGTGCTTGGTGTAATGGGACATGAGGTCAAGCTAATACTATTTCAGGATTAGGCAGTGACTACGACAAGTGTGCCTTGAATTGTTTTTGCTTTTGGAACAAGGGATGAGTTTTTTGGAATTTTGTGAGCAATCAGTTTTGCAAGAGGCTAAACAACCTTGCAAGAAGCATAAAAATGTGGATCTCCTTGGCAAAAGGACTTTCAAAACTTCCAGACTTGTGTATGTTCAAGAATTGTTTTACACAAGGATTGTAACACTAAAAACATGTACAAGCACTTTCTACCTTAAGGATGCGGTGAGCTTGAAAATGTTTGTCCGCATACGTAGGCACACACACAAGAGCTAATAAGAATATGACCACCATCAAGCATGCAATGGCTCCATGATGTCGTATTAGCCAACTCCAAATGCTTAGGGTGGCACGAATGTGTGAATGTCTTCAGGAAGTTACTGTCTTCCTTGCCCTATCGATTATCAAGATTTCAAGGATGGATCAGGTAGGTTGCGAGATTTATGAGTTGCTAGTATTTTTGTGGTGTCGCTGCAATCAGTTTGTACAATGTGACTCACTTAAGAGCCTAGTTCAACCATACCAGTATGCCGAGGATATTCACTAAGTATAGACTACCATTGAACATGACTCGCCCGAGCTTGAAGGGATATAGATAGAACTTTAAGTACACCTTATTTCTATACCGGCCAAAGGGTTTACCGGTTTGGGGTCATTCTCTAGAAGAACTTGTGCTTCTTCTGGAGAGGCCCCTCTAAGAAGATTTAGAAAAAGATCCAATGTTCACAATCACCATTCTCTTGCACCAATGACCATGAAAGCCAGTGGGAGAGGATAGTGTGTGAAGTGAAGTTGCATTCTACAAAATTTTTGTGCCAATACACCAGAGACGCAGAACACACAATTAATCTTTTGATAAGTTACGCAATGTTTGATCTGATCTAGTGTAGAAATGAACTCACAAGTTTGTCCTTTTTATGTGCACCAAACTGAAATTTTCTTTTCTTTGTTAAATTCATGTTTATGCATTCAAGATGATGTTTGATTGAGTTGTTCATTTTTAAACCCAAATTTGAAATGTTTTGATTTACCTGTTCAGTTTTTAGGACTCAAATTGAAATGTGCTTAATTTTCCTTGTTCATTTTTAAAACCCAAATTGAAATGTTGATTGAATGTTTAGTTTTTTAGATCAAAATTGAAAGATCTGATAGATTGCCCAAATTTGAAGCCCAAAAAGTGAAGTGTTTGATAGTTATTTCAATTTTAAGATCCAAAAACAAGATGTGTGATTTGATTGTTCAGTTTTAAACCCAAAATCATATGTTTGATTGTTTGTTTTCCTTAAAGCATTTGAGATTTTGCGCATGTTTGTTTTAAGCCCAAAAAAGAAATGTTGACTTTTATTGACTTTGACTTTTGTTGACTTTTGACTTTTGTTGACTTTTGACTTTTGTTGACTTTGACTTTTGTTGAATTTAACTTTTGTTGACTTTGAAACCCAAAATCAAGTGTGAAATGATGTGAGTACATACACTGTTCTTTTTAAACACTAAAAAGTGAAATGGGAATTTTTTAATTAAAAGATTATGTGCTTTCTTACCAAACTAGATGGCTAACCTGTAGACCTAAAAAAAAAATAGTTAGTAAGAGTATATTATTGTAGGTTTACAGTGCCTTTCCCTCATGTTTTTATGAATAATGGTCCCAGTGATATAGACCATATTTCAACAAGTGGGTAATAGAGAGAAAGTAGAAATAAGATAGAAGGAATATAGTCTTCTTGTTTGTGTATCAATGATATTCGTGGAAGCGTAATAGAGAGAAAGTAGAAAAAAGATAGAAGGAATGTAGTCTTCTTGCCTTTTTCAACCTGCAAAAGAAAATAAGAGCTTGCAAAACATACTAAAACAACAAAAATACATTAGCTTAGAGGGTTAGTTTGCAAGCAAAACAATGAAAAGGAACCTGTAAAGTGGGCCCCACCGGGCGTGCCAAAATGTGAGCTATAAAAATTAGGTGTAAAAGAGCATAATAACGAATTAAAATACTCTAAAACTAATAATATAAACTACATACATGCTAAGACATAAAATGAAAACTTGAAATAAGCTAAATGAAGAAAGTGCAAACCTCCTACAAGCTCATTCAAACTCCATTTTGTTCATTTGATTTGTCCATTTGTTGTGGATGTGTGCTAATGGATGTGCTTCAAGATTCAAGTTGTTATCTCAAACTGGCATTATAACTCTTCTCTAAAAGATGGATTTATGATTTTCTCTCAAAATAGCATTATAACTCTACATGGAAGGTGGATGAAATTATGAAGGAATGAGGTTTCTTTTATAGAAAATGGGTGAGGAATCAAGGGTCAGAATGCAATCCTGAGGAGAGGTCTAGATGCACCTAGAAGAGAGCACATGGATTGTGCTTCTTCAAGTGCATCATATTGTGACAAGTGTCACAATATGATTGGGTTGAAAAGAGGGACGGATGTGACCATTTAGGGAAGAGAGTCAAGAAGACTCTAGAAGATAAGGTTATTAATGAGGGTGTAAAAGGCATTAATGAGGATGTAAGAGCATTAAATGGACTTGGCTGAGGATGGATTGAGAAATTTGACTTTGGGGAAGGGATTGAATTCCTAATCCAAAGATTAGGAATGTGACATCATTAGGGAGAGTTTACGATTAGGATTAGGGTTAAGATTAGGATTAACATGGGTGAAGAGGTTGGGATTAGTTTGAACTCAGGGTTAAGTGGTTGGGATTGGTTAGGTTAGGATGTGTGAAGAGGTTGGGTTGAGTTAGAACTCAAGGTTAGGTGGTTGAGATAGGTTATTTTAGGGGTTAAAGGGAATATTAATGAATTTAATTACATAAATAACATATTCATTCAATAATAGGGGAATAGGGTTTTAATTAATCATTAAGCTATTGGTTGCTTTTAATAATTAATCAGGACTATAGCCAATTAATTGAATTAATTAGGGTTGGGGGATGACATAGATCAATTAGGTAATGCTTAATTACTTAGCTCATATGTCCTAGAAGGCACTAAATATGATTAGATGTGTTATTCAGATTTAGGTGTCTACACTATGACAGGCTCGGGGTGAGGCCTCACACTGTCCCACTAGTCATGCCAAAAATCGTTAACACAAAATTTTGTGCCCTTGCCTAGATGGTGTTTAGCAACCTAGGCAACCTCGTGAAACATGGAAACAACCTCCAAGTGTGGGACTTGACAAGCGAGATTGATTCTCTAGAGAAGGTTGGAAAACTTTATAATCAGGATGCACCTAAACTACTACTTTTGAGGAAAAGAGAGAAGGAGATGCTAGAAGGGAAGTGCAAAAATGAAAATAGTGATGCAACCAGATTGATTTATAATTACTATATATGCCTATAATACACATAACATCAATAAAATCTAACCTACTCATACCTTGACTCTATTCTATCCACCAAGGACCCATACACAAATCAAAAGTAATGAGATGCTACCAGGAAGATGTATTCACTATGTAGCATTCATAGCAAAGTAGATACAACATACAAACCTATAAAAATAAAAAAGAAACATTCAACAATAGGCGAGAAATATGCATTGATACCTGAATACAAAGATAAGGTAGAAACAAAAGATTCTATTGATATATGGTAAAATAAGAAATTACCATTGTAGAGCATAATGTTGTTACAAATAACTATAGAAGAACCCATCAGATATCTAAAGAATTGTCTTTTAAAGAACAGGCATAACTCTGAGTGAAGAAATGAAGTTCAAACCCCATTGGGGTTGAGTTACAAAATGAACACATTAGAAGAAATCTGGTCTTATAAGTGACAGTAAACGACCACAAAATGAAAGCCCTGTAATAAGAAAAGATCTATGCAATAAATATGGACCCCAAAAGTCATCAAAGTACTCTAATGGCATGTAGAATAATGATCTCGAGCCCTGCAATAAAATATCAGCATCATAAATGAGCATGGAGGGATCAAATCAACTCAACAGTAATGGCATTTTTATCTTCTGGGAGTATCTAAAAGTAATTGGAAATTAATGCCCGTTGAAGTCTCTAAGAAAATCACTCTGAGCCATATCAATGAAACAAGGCATGTCGGTGAAGCACACAAATTAATAGTTGAACACAAAACCTCATCGAAAAGACCATCAAACAACTAAAGAAAAATCCCATCGATATCATCCTATCAAGTAAAATGGAACATCGATGAAGTATGAAAACATCCCTTATAACAATGATGGTCATCAAAAAAATTCCATCAAAACCAGCCCCATCGAAGAAACCACGCTTATCAAACAGTCCCACCAAATACTGGTTGAACAATAAATCTCATCGACAACACCAAGAATATCAGTGAGACATTAACCGATGCAACTCATTGACATAGCATGTGTTATCAGGCGGCACAAAATTCTCCCCTCTGATATTTATCACTACGCCAATGAAGTTCATCAGCAAGACCCATGTTGTCGATCTACCGATGCCTACAAGAAAACTATTTTGGAAAGACCCAAAGATGTCTTGCCAAAATACATTGCACATTATTTTCACTGTTCACTGTCGAGCCTCAGGATCTGACAATGCTTCGAGAAGCACATGTCTTTATGTTTGATGAAGAGTGTCATGCATGCATCTTTATACTTAGTTCCAGGAAAGTGTTAAAATCTAACACTATTTCAGGAAGTACCCTCAGAGCCTGAAGAACATTCGTGCACCGATGCCAAATTCCAGAATCTGATGATCCACTTAAAATTTTTCTTCTCCTTTTTCCAACTTCACTTCAGAAACCAAAGAGAGTTCCGAAAGTGTCTTTAGAACCCAAAGAAAATTTCAGAAGGGTGTCAAAAACTTGAAAATTTGAGTCACTGAAAAAGGACTAAGGCACACAAATTTTAATTTTTTTTTTGGAATGACAGATTATTTTACCTTGATTTCTACATCCTCATTTATTTCAGCTGTGGATTGAGGGATATTGGATCGAAGGTTCCCATGAGAATATGATTTTAAATGTTTCTTCTCAAATTTGTTTTATAATCTTCGATGATCCTCAATGGTGGTATTATTTGGAGTGATATTATTCCTATTTTGTCCCTCATAACAAAAAACCTATGTTCTTTCTTGTTGCAAACCCAAAGGTATCTTGTCCGCCCCTGTTGCTGAATGATGTTGATCCATCATTCATTTTTGGGCAATTTTTTTTTCTCTTTCTTCTATGGGACTTCACCACACTAGTACATTTGAGACCTCTTTTCGATGGCTATGCATCGTAATTATGACACTACTCCATCAGGAAAGTGACACAAACTGGCATTGCAGTTTTGGTGTCAGAATCACCAACGGTGGCTACGTCTATCATTATTGCGATGGTCATAATCGTCGCAATATGCACCGAATATGAGGGTTAGTATGCCATCGTTATACATTATGAGTGTCTCCATTATGACGGGATTGCGACAAACATGTTGTACATGTGACATCCAACTGTCACACTATTTTGACATCTGGATGTTGCATGTAGTGTTTTGAAGTCGGTCGTCCACTGAACACCATTGCAATTGCGATGGTATGCTATGTTTTAAAAAAACAATTGTCGTGTGCATGGAGTGGGACCTTAAAATATTGAGCTTCTCTTTGTTTCAAGAACAATTTAACATTCTCTACTTAACATGGCCAACCACGTGAGGGTGGAAGCTCATCTGTCCCCTCCTAGGAGCCTCTTATGACCCTTTACGACACTTTAAGATCTCTAAGATGTAATATTAGGGATTGCAAAGGGTCATAAAGGGTCATAAGGGATCCTGGGACACAATAGCTAAGAAACATAAATGTAGGCATCATGGTCACAATTATTTGGAGACACAACATAATTGAGTGGTATACCTAGACGATGCAACGTAACCACTACTCCAGTTCTAAGTTGACACTGTAGGATCCGAAAACCATAGATAAGGAATAAATTTAGAGATCAGAGGAGGAGGGCCATAACATCCAAAATAATATAGGGATCCTATATTATTTTCGTCATTACGACCCTCCTCTGCTCTCTAAATTTATTCCTTATCTATGGTTTTTGGATCATGTAGTGCCAACCTAGAACTGGAGGAGTATTGGTTGTATTGCATCGTCTGGGTATACCACTCAATTATGTTGTGTCTCCAAACAATTGTGACCATGATATCTACATTTATCTTTCTTAGCTATTGTGATATCTACATTTATGTTTCCCAACTATCGTGTTTATGTGCATGTTCTTTATGTGTTTGGCTTCTCTCCCTCGCATCCAAAATAATATTTTCCCACTCTGAATCGAGAATGCATGTGCTGCTACATAGAATATATAGTGTTAGAAGGCCCCAGATGGGCATAAATTCAATGTATAGTTATGTTCTTGAATAGATAAAGTAGAACTGGAATTTTAGCAAGGCTGGGAAAAGTTTGTGCCTACATTTATGTTTCTCGGTTGTTGTGAGATTAAAAGTCTTCTAAGGAACGTGTTGTGTCTATGTGGAAATGCATAGGATCATCACCAAAGGGGGTTCCAGATCAGAGAACTCCCTTTCACTTAATAATTATGAAGCCATCAATGGTATACTAATTGTTTAGGATTGTAAGTTTCCATTGATGGCTTCAAATTACCAAGAAAAAGGTGTACAAAAGACTTAGCAGCCTCCAGAGCCTTTTGCTTGAATTTCTGCCCATCTGGACCTTCTAACACCATATAGAATGTGATGTGTTTATAGAAGAGATTAGACTCCACCATCATCACTGTCTCACTACCTGATGTCATTGAAGCAACATCAGACTCCACCATCATCACAATATGATTACTAAACAGGTTTGTATGTCTTCTACTTTTAAGTTGGGTTGTTTTTGTTCTTGTTTTATGAAGTTGGGTGATCCTTGCCAATGTCTCCGGGGTTGAATCCAGTATGCTCCTGTATGATCCAAAAATTGCAAGGAAGGAAAAGATGGGGTTAGATCCAAAGGATCTAAGAAATTCCTGACACCCTATTACTGATCCTCATTTACAATTATGCATGTGCATAGTCAAGCCATACACTTCTAAAAGGAACAAGGAGAAAATTTACAAAAACCCATCCAAGACATAGAAAATCATAACGAAGTCATAAACAACAATAAGTTCATGAGTTTATCAAAATATTTCCAACATATCTACATGAAATTATAAAAATTTTCAGTATCTACAATAGCCCTCTGTTAATCACATTTATGCATATGGTCCCAACAAAGTAGTGCACAAACTACACAAAGAAGGCATTGCAGAAACATGATTTCTTTTTTCGTCATTGAAGAAATATTGGCGGCACTAGCTGCCTCTCAAGCCTTGCATAAGTTTCACTCATTTCCTACATCAGGTATAGATGTAGATGGGGTAGGTGTAAATGTGGTTTCATTGACCTACCAAAATTATTGACATCCACTATTTCCTTGCAATACCAAATCTACATTAGTTCTTCCTAAAATGAGTATAACTTGTCACATTAATTTTAAACATTAAAATATAATTCCATATCTAGACCTTTTTCCTATTTGGGCAACCCCAATGGATGCCCAGGATGACTTGTTGTGTGTGACATCTTCAACACACAAGGGCCAACACCACATTGACACATAGGCACATTGACCGAAGTCATCGATGCTATATCGATAAATATTGCACTGTCATTCCAACATATCATTTTGTTTAGTTGGTTATTTTGTTCATTCATACTAATTATAATTGCAATAAAAAGAAACATACTAATCATGTAGACAACATCTCAAATCAAATTGCAAAATTACTATTGTCAATCACAGTACATGTAAATGCAATGTCCTAACTGCACTTGATGGAAACCATATACATAGTTGTGATTGGGACTTTTAGTCCTTGCCACACATTGAAATGCATGTAAAGGAATCTATAGTTGGGGGCATGTCAAATTTTGATATTAGTATCAAGATTCAAGTGTATAGTTTGACATTCACAAATTGCCTTGTGTCACCTGGAGTTAACAAACAAATCTCACAAAAATTGTTGATGTTTCGACAATTCCTCTCATTACTTCTTCTCTACTTGAAACAATTGGGACTACGTGGGAAAGATGAGTAGGCTCTACTATACCATTTTCCATGTCCACTACATGCACAGCTAATTTCTTCTTTGCTATCTCCATTCCTCATCATGCTTCATCCTTGTTATATTCATGACCCAAATATTGATATTTAGAGTCTACTCACTTTCTCGGGTACTCCCAATTGTATGAATTGGAGTTGAACCATGTGTCACCTACACTCTTGCAAGTCATTGTCGACACATCAACTATCAGCATGACATGATAAGAATTTGTGCATGTGAAATTCATGGATGAAACATGGGTCAATGAGTTTGACTCAAAAAACTATACACTTGAATCCAGATAGCAATATCACAAGGTAATGAAAAGTTTTGATGAAATTTTAATGGGAGATGTAGTTGGGTATAAAAAAGAATGGTCCATGAAGAACAAAAGAACAAAAGAAAAAAAAGAACAAAAGAATGGCATCAAGCATTGAAAATGTAAAGATGTAAACAATGTCAGTATTAAATAGTGAGCTCATAAACAATGCATGATGCCCTAGCTTGCAGCCTGCGAGCCATCAAGATATTTCCTCATGAAATGATCATCAACAGAGAGTACCACATAGTGAATATCAACAACAAAACAAATATATATGGGGGGTACCACATAGTACCAACGGGGAATACCACATAGTACCATATATATATATATATA
>MU228434.1:610531-623979 GCA_018584345.1 Thuja plicata | reverse complement strand
GCTTCCATATGATTGGTCGGTGCTTTGTTTGTTTTATATATATATATATATATATATATATATATATATATATATATACACACACACACACATAACTTTCAGAAGAATATGCAAGAGTACAGGCATACATAAGAGGATGAACATAAATAATAAGGGTATTCAATATATGTTGTAGTGTTTACCACATCTGTTACAACTGCAAAGCCCTTCTTTTGTGTTTGTTTACTTTTACAGTTTCACATGCACGCTAAGAAAAAAGATAGTGGAGGATAAGGATTCCCCTCCATAGGCACTTTGTGTTGCAGACAGTCCTTTTAGCATTTGATAAACCTTTTCTCTACCTATTAGTATTTGTACACTGTTGTGATTTTGTAGCTTTCCTTTTTCAGAAAGATGGGTTCAGGCTGGATTAGTGGAGTCATGGTGATGAGACCATTTACTGTCTCTATTATATTAATCTTTATACTCTATTTTTAAGTATTACCAAAACATTTGTGGACTTATAATTAGTTGAACTTATGTCAAAGTACAGTTAGAACCATTAAACCCATGGGTAGAATAGATATGTCATGTTTTGCCAATATTATATATATTGCAGTATTTCATATAACAATCATAATATGTGTTCTAATATCTGGATCAATTTGATTAAGTTACTTGTATGAATATCTTTGCATGATAACTAACCTACTAGGAAGTAGGAGCCGCTTGAGAGTGGTCGATAGCATTCAAAGAGGACGTTGAAGACCAGTTGTGAATGGATAACCATCATGGCATCAGAAGACACGGCTACTAAAAATAAGGAGCCACTGTTCCAAAAATGCAGGGATGTACCATTGCTATATGCCCTCCGTGCTTCTAGCATGTTGACTTGGTCACCTAGACTTCATTGCATATGTGATGGGCTGTTACGTTTCATGTTTTTCCTCTTTGGCATGGTTTTAGTCAGATTGTTCATTTTCTATTTTAGAATAAAGATTTGATCCTCTATTTATAGGGATTGGACTGTTAGTTTGTAAGTTCAGAGGTTTTGGAATATATTGTTCTGTTGTATCTTGCACATCAAGTTCATTTCTAGTTTTATGTATCGTTCTTATGTAATCAGTTCTTGAAATATAATGAAGTGACTTTTGGTTTATCTTCTATGTTAATAGATTAGTAGAAGCCAACAAAGGGGGCCCACGTGGGAGGTGGATTAGAGTAGACTAGAGTAGATTTACTTTCAGCATTCCCTGCATTCTAGATAGAAGATTATAGTTTCTTCCTGCAGCATTGTACTTTATGAATGTTCCTGCAGCACTTGCAAGGATAGTTATAATGGATGCTCTAGGTTGAAAGAATAGGCTTAAGTAGAGTTTGCAATTTGTAGCATTTATTTCAGTAAGGAGTAAGTGTGTTTCCTTTCCTACAGCTCTAGTATAGATTCCTTTCATGCATTTTACCTTCCTATAGCATAGGTAGAATGACTCTTTAAGGGACTTAGTGCACATACTATGTCGTACCATTTCAAGTATACTTCCCTGGGTTGACAAACTAAATGCACCTCATGGTGGGAGAAGTGATCCTTAGATTGAATAAACTATTCCTAAGAGAGGCCTTGGGCATGATTACTAAGCACCTATTGTGAGGCGGTTCATTTTTGGCGTCGTTGCCAGGGATGGTGTCAAGCTAAGAAACTTTCTAAGTAATTTTTCATTTATAGCTAGTTTTTAAATAGTGGTTTGTAGTCCTAAATTTGCTTCACCGGTGTGAAGAATTCATTTGCATGCATCAAAGGGTAGCTTTCTTTTAGGTGAGTCTACCAATTTGAATGAACAAGTTCAAGAAGCTGAGTTACCTTTTGTTGACGCAAGTCCCGAGTTTCCTGCAGCGTCTTCTTCTAGAACAGAGCCTTTTGATATAAGTTGTTTTTCGGCTTTCACTAAAATATTGGCTAGCTTTCTTGATAATTGTGACCCAAACGTAGCTATTGTTAACAATTTTGTAGCTAATATTCCTTTCTAGTAGCAACTACAACTCCCAATACCTCCAGTAATGGCACAACCTACTTTCACATTTCCTCTACCGAGCCTTATAAACAATGCTAATCTCAAAAATATACCCTCTACTGCACTCCCAAAGTTTTATGGCCTGATAAACGAATATCCTGACACCTTTTTGTTTGAGTTTGACTTCCTCTATCATAGCTTTGACTATAACACCGATGCCTACAAACTCAAATTGTTTCCAGCAACCCTGAAAGAGTCAGCCTTATGATAGTTCATGGGCTTAGGAGAAAATGTAGCAGGCACCTGGGATGAGATGCAGACTCTGTTTCTGTAGAAATAAAAAGAATATTGCAAGGGGAGTGACCCAAGGGGAGATGAAATTTTTAGAATGTCACAGAAGGAGGACAAAACCTTGGAGGACTATGTTTCACATTTCTTATACACCATGTAGAAGAATCCCCAACATGTTCTAGCGGAGGATTCACAGAAAATAGTCTTCTTAAGGGGAGTGAATGACAACTATCTGGAAGCACTAGACCTCATGGCTAGTGGGGACATATCCCAATCTTTTTGGGATGACCTCAAGAAAATTTGTCTCAACTACTCTAGATTAACTAGGAAGAAAAGCAGAGGATATCGGTCTACAATCACTAAAGGGAGCAGTTCGGGCATTTCCAAGCTGGAGATATCTAATTTTCTCACAGATTTTAAGAAAGACATCATTAATGATGTTTCTACACATCTTGACAACATGAATACTAAGAAGAAACATGCAGACGTTGAATTACAGTTAGCTGAGTACAGTCCTCATTGTCGTAAACAAAAGAAATACTGCGGATGTAAGCTGGTGGCGAACCTAGAAAATCAACATTTTATTATCGAGTACATGAAGATAGAAGGAGATGATGAGAAAGTGTTCTTCATTTCTCAATTTCGACCATGGGCTTCACGACAAGGTATGCCTCAGGACCCATTACAATTTTCAAATCCTTACAATAGTCAATGGCAAAACCAAAGTTATCAGAATCCTTCTCAGTTCTCTCAAAATAGCCAATGGCCTAGCTAGAAAAATAACCAGTGGCCTAACCAGCAAAATAACCAGTGGCCTAACTAGCAGACTCAATGGAAACCACCGCAATTAAATTGACAACAAAATAACCAATGGAGGGAGCCTCCACAGTGGCCTAACCAAAATCTTGTTTTTCCATAATTACCACCTCTAGTCCCTCCTCCTGCAATAATGCCACCTCCTGCAGCCACTAGTCCTAATCCAAAGCCAACCCAATTACCTACTCAGCCGCAACCTAACCCAAATAGCAAGCAACAATAACAGCCAATGTATATCGTTGATACACAGCAGTATCCTGCCTATGCACTAGAGATATATGATATTCATTTGAGGTCCAGTACCACTCTGCCTACACCCAAACATCCTATTATCATAGAAGTTGCAGACACTCCTGTAGCCTCAGCACCTCTTCCAGAGGCTACACTACAAAATATCACCTAATCAACTCAAAAATCTAGCAAAACTGATGTTAAAAACTCAGTTGACCCTCCTTTTCCACAAAGGCTCACCATAGAAACACCTATATCCCAAGAAGAAATGTTGTTTGATATTCTTGAGCAACTAAAAAATATGCACATCCAAATACCTCTGTTCCAAGCTATCAAAGATGTTCCTATCTATGGAAAAGCTATTAAGGATGCATGGCTTAAAAATCCTGGAATGAAAATAGACCCTCAAACAGTTCATGTGATAGGGCAACTTGCAGATATCATGTTGGGAAAGGTAGTTATACCCAAGGATTCAGGCCCTGGAAGTCCAGTAGTTGACCTGATAATTAATGGAAAATCTGTTAAAAATGTTTTAGTTGATTTGGGAGCATCCATAAATGTAATGACCAAAGATACAATAAAAAGATTAAGTATAGAGGGCTTGAGAACAACTCCAATAGTGTTACAACTTGTTGATAGTTCAGCAATCACTCTAGATGGTCTTATAGAGGATGTGGTAGTCACCCTGGATTCATGGGAATACCCTACTGATTTTCTCATCTTATCACCTAAAGTAAACTTTGCTGGCTATCCAGTCATCCTAGGGAGACCTTGGTTAGCCACCACTGATGCAAAAATTAGTTGCAGAACAGGAAGTATGACAATTTCAAATGGTCAGGCAATAAAGAAGCTAGCATGTATCCTCCTTCCCAACCCCAGCCAGACTTGAGATATCCTATTTGGCCAGAACTATGAGGAAGAAGAGATCAACTTCATTTCCTATCTTATGATGATGCACAGACAATATTTTTTGAGAATGCAGGAAGAAGATGATGTAATACAGAGTATTCTTACCAATGAGTGTATAGTAGCAAAGGATGTTTCCAAAAGTTCTATTTTATAGTTATGTACCTATGAGGACTGTGTCTTTCCAGAAAGCCTTGAGATAATTATCCAATTATTTCCATGTGAAGTAGCTACAAGCCCAGTACCTGAAATGTCAATGGTAGAGCTAACAACTACTGTGGAAATTTCCCCTGGTCACAATCTCCATGTGAACAACAAGTTATCACCCCCACAATTGGCATTGTTAACCAAAATCCTACGTAAGAATGAGAAAGCCTTTTCTTAAGATTATGGAGATATGCTAGGTCTGAACCCCAAACTCTGCACCCATAGGAACTACATTAATGATGGCAGATTACCACTTTGTCAGCCTCAAAGAAGGATAAACCAAACATTGCGAGAAATAGTCAAAACTGAATTGCAAAAGTTATTAGATGTTGGTTTCATCTATCCAATCTCTGATAGAAAGTGGGTATCACCTTTGGTCATTGTACCAAAGAAGGGAGGAAAATGGTGGATATGTGTGAATTATAGAGAGTTGAATAACGCCACCAAGAAGGATCATTTTCTTTTGTCATTTATTGATCAAGTCCTGGACACTCTGGTTGGTAAGAAATACTTCTCCTTTCTGGATGGATACAATGGTTATAATCAGATCAACATTGCTCTAGAATTTCAAGAGAAGATCACATTCACATGCCCCTGGGGCACATATGCTTATTATGTATTGCCATTTGGCTTATGCAATGTACGAGCTACTTTCCAGAGAGTTGTAATCAGCATCTTTGCTGACATATCACATGATTGTATGGAGATATATATGGATGACTTTACTACATTTGGTGTCCCCTTTGAGGAAGCCCTGAAGAATTTGGAAAGATTACTAATCATATTTCAGGAACACAACATGTCTCTCAATAGTGAGAAATGCTTCATAATGATGTAGGAAGGCATAGTGCTAGGACATTTTATCTCCGAAGCTGGAATCCAGGTAGATCCTGCGAAAATAGAGGTAATTCTCACACTACCTATCCCTACAAAGCAAAAGGATGTTAGGTATTTTCTAGGACATGTCGGCTACTATAGGAGGTTTATCCAAAATTTTAGTCAAATACATAGTCCTTTGTGTACTTTTCTTACCAAAGAGGCCAAATTTGCTTGGACAAAGGAATGTGATGAGTCCTTCCTGTAACTTAAGTCACTGTTGACAATTGCACCCATACTTAGGGGCCCTGACTAGTCTTTTCCATTTCACATTCATACAGATGCTTCAGACTACGCAATAGGTGTTTTCCTAGGACAAAAGTCTAGTAACCTAGAGAATGCAATTTACAACATTAGCAAGAGCCTCCATGGACCAGAGTTAAACTATACAGTGACTGAGAAAGAATTACTAGCAGTAGTTTATTCTCTGAACAAATTCTATCATTACATAACTAGTTATCCCATTTTTGTTCATACTGACCATCCAGCAATTAAATATCTCATGAACAAACCTTCCATCACAGGCAGGTTAGCAAGATGGCTCCTTCTTTTGCAGGAATTTGACATTACAATCATTGACAAGCCTGGGAAAGCAAATGTAGTAGATGATTATCTATCCAGAATTCACCATGCTGAAGAAGATACTACTCTGATAGATGATACATTTCCAGATGATCATTTGTTTCATATTTATGTCCAACGTCTGTGGTATGCTGACATAGCTAATTACCTTGCAGCTAACAAAATGCCAACACATTTTTCTTATAAGGATAGGAGACTGCTTGTCGATAAAAGATTTAATTTCTCTTGGATTGATAATATACTATTTTACAATGGACCTGATCAAGTAATGTGAAGATGTGTGCGATAAGATGAGACATATGAAATTCTCCATGCATGTCATAATGAGACGTGTGGGGGACACGTTGCAACAAAAAGGATAGCCCAAAATATTTTAACAACTGAATATTACTTACCTACACTTCACAAGGATGCAACCAGCTACACAAAGAAATGTGACAATTGTCAGAGAATGGGCTGAACAACCAGATCAGATGAAATTCCCCTTAATCCACACGTGGTGGTAACTCCATTTGACAAATGGGGCATGGACTTCATTGGCCCAATAGACCCTCCATCCAATGGGAAGTCTTACATCCTGGTGTGCGTTGATTATTTGACCAAATGGATCAAAGTAAAAGCCATGAAGCATGTCGGGGATCATAAAGTTGCAAAAATTTTGTATGATGAAATTTTCACTAGATATGAAGTACCAAGAGAACTTGTAACTAACCAAGGTGCTCAATTCACTTCCAATATGATAACAGAGCTCATGAAAGAATATAATATTAGACATCAGAAGTCAAGTCCCTATCACCCTCAGGCCAATGGATAGGCTAAAGTTACAACTCAGGAAATTGAAGCCATCTTAACAAAAATAGTTCATTTGTATCACCGAGATTGGAGCAACAAATTATCAGAAGTCGTCTGGGCATATATAACAACCTGAAAAACCACCACAGGGTTCACTCCATTTGAACTATTATATGGAAAACCAGCAATGCTACCCATTGAATTTAAACACAAAACTTTGCGGGTAGCACTAGAGTTAAATATTGATCTTCCTGCAGCACAATAAGAGCGATTTTTGCATCTCAATTCCTTGGAGGGTAAAAGTACAAACCCGTGTCACACTTTTACAAAGGAAGAGGACCACGACATGCAAGACTGTTAAAATTTAATGACATAAAAGTGGCATTTGTGTTTAGAATTTGAAAATGATGTAAACTAATGAAATGTGTAAAATTGGATGCAGTTTATGCCTATAATTTTTAAAAAAAAAATTTAATAAGCATTGACCTAGTTTTTTAATTTTTGAAGTCCATTTTTTAATTGCTCAAAAAATGCTGAAAATGTAGGGTCTAGTTCCCTCCAACTAAATATATGTAATTAATCTTTTTTCCCTCTAATTTCAGAATATGTTTTAAATGACATATACAACTAGTGCATAAAAAAAGAAAGACTCGTTTTTGGTATATATTTTGTCTGTTATAACTATTCAAAGTCGGAGTCACCCAAAATTAATATTTTTTTCTCCCTCCACATTTTCCCTAGCAAATCTAAACCAAATACAAAACAAATTACATATTCTTGAAGAGGACTCTCTCCTCTAGTGTTAAATATAATTTGTAAATTTTTCCGATATGATTTGCTATTTTTTTTATTTTTTCGAACGAGCGTGTTCTTTAATGTTAAAATACCTACTTGGCATTTTTTCAAATTATAATATATTATATGTAATCAAAACACAATAAAAATCATATGACCATAATCTAGACTCTGAGCTCTACAAAAGGGTATATTTAGATTTTTAAAAATGGTTGAGTTTTGATAAAGAAATCAGTTGTCTAAGTGAGAAGTTCTGTAATTTTGAAATTTTTGCCTATTTGGCTACCACATAGATAGTTTCGGCTAGAACTGGTTTGGCCAAACCAGTTCCAGCTTAACCCATCTATATAAATATATGCCAATTCTTCATCGATAGAACATAGTTAGCTTATATTTACTCATGAATTTTCAGCCAAAACTGGTCCGGCCGAACCAATTTTGGCCAAAACTCATTTGCCACATCGACGCCACATGGTGCCACGTTTGTGCCACCTATGTATGGCTAAAAATATTTTGGCCGAAACAATTTCTGTCAGAACTAAAAAAATGGTCCTCAAGTGCGACACAGCTTCGTACTTTTACCTTGGATGAAATGTACAAATCTTCCCTGGAGCACACTGAAATAGTCCAAAAGCAAAGGAAAAAGTGGCCTGACTCACATATTAAGAACAAATAGTTTCAAGTTGGCGATTGGGCATTACTATATGATTCCAGATTCAAGGAAATACCAGGCAAGCTGCAGACGAGATGGTTGGGGCCATATGAAATAAACCATGTCTTCACTAATGAAGTCATCCAGTTGACCACAATTGACCTAGTACACTCCAAGCTATTAGTCAATGGACATCGACTAAAGTTGTATCACTAACCTCAAACAAAAGAAGACTTTCTGCGGCAATTCTGACAACAAATTTCAAAAGAGAAATAGGTAACACTTCCTGCAGTAGAGGGTGCAAACCTTCTTCCTGCAGCTCTTCAATAAAATTCCATCGAGCATGTCCATAATAAAAACTTCCTATTTACATGAAGTTCATTCTCCCATTCACTTTCTAATTCTTATTTTCAACTCATCTCATTTCTTTATCTTCCACCCACCCACCTTCTACGTCAACACCATTTTCCTTTCTTTGCTTCAAATAAGAGCCGAATACGTTGTCGCAAGACGCTGCCACTTTCGTTCCACTCTCACCACCTCTTCTGGCAAGTGCAATGATCGAATGACAGGTACAATATTTCCAAATTTTTTCCATTTTTAGCGCATAGATTTTGATGATTATATCTAGTACTACAATAAATGTATCATTGCGGTATTAAGTTAGTTCCATTCCTCGTGCCAAGTATGCCAAGTGGGGACACTTGTCAATGTTTTGTAGGGGGGAGGGAAGTGTATTAATTTTGAAATTTTCATTTCTATTTACTCCTAAAACATTTAACGTCACCTCAAATCTATACTTTGCCTTTGTCTCATTAAAGTCTCATTGCTATATCCCACAACTGTCGTACCTTTATTCTCAAATTATCTCTAATTGTCATACTTGATGTGACTTATAATTAAATTATGTGGCAACCCGTAGTAAGAACTATAATTTCTCTTGTTAAAATACATCACTATTGTTCATGCTAAGAATAATACAGGAATTAAGAAGGAAGCCCATAGTTTTAAAAATGAGTAGTCTGCAAATCAAAAAGGAATAAGGCATTTATCTACTACAGAGCAGACAAATTGAAATTGGCAAGCACAGATGGGAGGCCAGTTGTAGAGACATGAGCCAGTAGTACATGGTGTGTTACTTTCAGATGTTGAAGTAGTAAGAAGGTTTAATGCATGTGGCTGGTTAGGATATTTCTTAAAGTTAACAAAGTTTGATGAAGACTCAGCAGCTGAATTTGCAAGTACATTTGAGGAAGGGCAAGCAATTGTATGGGGATTGACAGTGGTCACCACAGAAGAATGGATAGCAGAATTTACTAGGTTACCAATGGTTGGGGAGCACTACCCCAATGTTCCCGATGCCAGATCATTTAAGGCCCAGTTTACCCTACCAGGCGACCCTCCTCTAGAGATTACCAAACAAGGGTGCAAAAGAATGTCTATCCCTCCACCGTATAATGAGATGGCTACACATATTATCAGGTATTTTACATGTGAAGAGAGATTTTCCAATTTTCACACACATCATTTTAAATTACTGAGTTATGTAAGGCATAATCTTCCAATGAATGTCCCCAATTTCTTGTACAATATGATATGCATCAGTGTTGAGGAGACCCAAAAAAGGAAATGTCAATTCTGTCACCCACCATGCCCTAATTAAATTGTTAATAGAAATATCTCTTAGGGATGCCTCTCCCATGGCATGGTCATAATTTGTCCAGCATAAAATCCTATAACCGCAGGTTAACCCTAATGTGCAATATGGTCATGATGATGCAATACCAATTGACCCAGCCATGGAGCAAGATACCCAGGGGGTAGAAATTGAAAATCTGCAAGAAAGTATGCCTTTACCTGCTCATGAGAGCAATGTACCAAATTCTTCCAAAACAAAAGGGAAACAAAAATTAGAGGGAGAAAATTCCATTCCTACAGCCAAGCCACAAACCCCTACAACCTCAAAGGGGAAGAAAAGGAAGTCAGTTCCTGCAGCAGCTACTCCTACAACAGAGAAACCAAACAAGGTTATTAAGAAAAAGGTTGTGGAGATTGAAGAAATCCCTATGAGAAGAAGCCCTAAAATGAGAGGAAAGCTCCCTAGAATATCCTCAGAAAGCCAATCCATTTCCCCTTTGCAATCTGATGAACAACCCCATGTACAAATTATTTTGGACAATTCCCCAAATTAGTCTGCAATTCCAGACTTTCCTCCAAATTCAATAGATACTTATGAAGCTTAACCTAATGTCTACCAAAATAGTCCCCAAGAAATCCATCAGGATATCCCAAATAGCAACGAGGAGAGTGCCTCAGTAACCTATCATTCAGACTACTCAGAGACTGCCCTAGTTCCATATAAAAGAACTTGGTTAACAAGTTTCTTAGAGCTGTCATGGAAGGAACAGAGGAGGCAAAGTAACCAAGAAGAATATTGTGGCCCAATCACCTTGCAGACGCTTCTCTTTGGATTACATAATAAGTATGTTTTAACAAAAACTTTATGGGGAGAAGAGAAAAAGAAAATGAAGAAATTAATTACAGAGTTGAAAGAGAAATTGGCAAGACAGAAACAAAAGATAGATCATGCCCTTAAATTGGAAAATCAAATAATTACATGTAGGCCACCCCCTAGGGTTTATGCCATCTGTTTGAAAGAACAGTTCCACTTGTTCCAACTAATGATGAGCATTAAAGATATAGGCTCTGAGTTTAAGTCAGCTCAAGATTTTTATGGCCTATACAAGACCCTTCCCTCATGGCAGCAAAATTTACTTTGTGAACTGTACATACATAACTTCATTACCCCAGTAGATATTGAGTGGAATCCTCTACTTTACATAGGGGATGTACACCTAAGGGAATTAATATCCTGGATGCACAATGAGGTCAATTATGATAGACAGGTGGAAAATTATAGGGAATAGGAGAAAATAAAATCATTGCCATTGAGGGTAGAGAGCATCAAGCCAGATATACTCCTTAGAGATTGGCTCAATTTGACCTATGGAAAAATTAAGGAGGAAACAAGCCCGATAATTTTTTTTGGATCAGAATAGAGGTCTATGCAGAGTATGACAACATGTCTTACTTCGTCTTTCAGAGAGCCTTAGATGGTGCCAGAAGCAGATGGGGTAGGTTACCCGAAGCATTTAAGAAGTCAAAGCCACACAATCCTATCAACCTCCAAGTAGCTATTCAAAGATCACTGAAATACATGCAGTTGGGTAGGAAAATTAGGCAGGAACTCTGGTGTCACTCACCATGCAGCCACCAATGCTCCTTTGGCCCCTGTATGACATCAACACTGACAGGCTTGACCGACTATAGGAGGATCACAGGGTGGATATCTGGGAGAAGACAATGGGATTTTACTACACTTTCAAGAGCCAGAGGCGAGGGAGGACAGAGGTTGGTGATTTTAGAGTAACTAACCGAAGATGCAATGCTTGAGGACAAGCATTCAGCTTACCAGGGGGCAGATGATGAGACCATTTACTGTCTATATTATATTAATCTTTATACTCTATTTTTAAGTATTACCAAAACATTTGTGGACTTGTAATCAGTTGAACTTATGTCAAAGTACAGTTAGAACCATTAAACCCATGGGTAGAATAGATATTTCATGTTTTGCCAATATTATATCTATTACAGTATTTCATATAACAATTAGAATGTGTGTTCTAATATCTGGATCAATTTGATTAAGTTTACTTGTATGAATATCTTTACATGATAACTAACCTACCAGGAAGTAAGAGCCACTTGAGAGTGGTCGACGACATTCAAAGAGGATGTTGAAGACCAGCTGTGAAAGGATAACCATCATGGCATCAAAAGACACGGCTACTACAAATAAGGAGCCATTGTTCCAAAAATGTAGGGATGTAGCGCTGCTATATTCCCTCCATGGTCCCAGCATGTTGACTTGGTCGCCCAGACTTCATTGTATATGTCGTGGGCTGTTATGTTTCCTATTTTTCCTCTTTGGCATGGTTTCAGTCAGATTGTTGCTTTTATTTTTTAGAATAAAGAGTCAATCCTCTATTCATAGGGATTGGACTGTTAGTTTGTAAGTTCGGGGGTTTTGGAATACATTGTTCTATTTTATCTTACACAACAAGTTCATTTCCAGTTTTATGTATCGTTCTTATGTAATCGGTTCTTGAAATATAATGAAGTGAATTTTGGTTTATCTTCTGTGTTAATAGATTAGCAGAAGCCAACCAAGGGGGCTCACTTGGGAGGTGGATTAGAGTAGAGTAGAGTAGATTTAATTTCAGCATTCCCTACATTCTAGATAGAAGATTACAGTTTATTCCTGCAGCATTGTACTTTGTGAATGTTCCTGCAACACTTGCAAGGATAGTTATAGTGGATGCTCTAGGTTGAAAGAATAGGCTTAAGTAGAGTTTGCAATTTATAGCATTCATTTCAGTAAGGAGTATGTGTTTTTCCTTTCTTATAGCTCTAGTATATATTCCTTTCATGCATTTTACCTTCCTACAACAAAGGTAGAATGAATATTTAAGGGACTTAGTGCACATACTATGTCGTACCATTTTAAGTATACGTCCCTAGGTTGAAAAACTAAATGCAACTCATGGTGGGAGAAGTGATCCTTAGATTGAATAAACTATTCCTAAGAGAGGCTTTGGGCATGATTACTAAGCACCTATTGTGAGGCGGTTCACATGGTAGTAATGCTCTTAGTATTGGAGCTCCTAGCATGTTGTTTCTTTGGTTGTGTATCTGCCAAGGAGGTGGGTATTTATGCATGTATGATAGTATATATATATTGAGTATTGACATGGCTTGTGGTTTAAGATAAACGGTTTAATGGGGGTGTGTTGTACATGTTTTGTTGCAGGTATATGTTATCTATTCAGTATATTGCCCTTTCATATATGGATATGTATCTTTAATTGACTTCAGACCTGAGCTCTTTTACAAATTTGGGTGTTTCATTCTAAACATGAGGGGTTCTCATTTTAGTTGAAAATGATGTTATATAAGTGTATACACTAAAAAATGGCTTCATTGATTAATCAATTAACTAAGTATTTATTATTTAATTAATGTTGACTTGATGAATTGATTAAATATTTATTATTTAATTAATGTTTATTCCTTCTATTTTTTTAATAAATTATTATATTTATTAAATAAATTCACTATAGTCTATTCCTCTTATCCTAGGTCTTCTAAATTAGTTCTATTAAAAGTGATTTAATTAAATACACAATCACTAAATATGACTAAGTCCCCTAGTCCACCTCATAAACCTAGTCACCTTACACATCACCTTG
>MU228434.1:531201-585892 GCA_018584345.1 Thuja plicata | reverse complement strand
TATATGCCAAATAACTTGTATATACTATACAAGGAAAGGAACTGAAAGATAAAATCATCTGGGCTGCTATGAGCATAGCCAACTTTTAGAAGAATATGCAAGAGTACATGCATACATAAGAGGATGAACATAAATAATAAGGGTACCAGACATTGCCTGAAGTGATGAATTTTTGACCCAGTTATGAATCCAGTGTGCTCCTGCATGATCCAGAACCTGCAAAGAAAAGAGAGATGGGGATTAGATCAAGAAGATCTAAGCAATGAATGGCATCCTAATACTGATCCTCATCTACAATTATGCATGTTCATAGTCAAACCACACACTTCTGAAAGAAAAACCATGCTACAGGACAAGTGCACTCAGAAGAATGTTGCAAAAAGGAAAGAAGATACCATGTTTTTCCTCATGAAATTATCATAAACGGGGAGTACCACATAGTGAATATCATCATCAAAACAAATAAAGAGATATCAAACACTTCACAAAATGCCTTGAAGGTAATAGAAATGATGCCCTAGCTCTCAAATCTCATGGGTTGTCAAGCATTCCAAATGTAAAGATGTAAACAAATGCCAGTATTAAACAGTGAGCTCATAAATAATGCATGATACCCTAGTGATGCAGAGTGGGCAGGTGGAAGCCTCCAAAGGGCTCAAAATAGGGAAATACACCCCTAAACACCCAACTCAAAAAGGCCAAATTACTTCACACTTATCACAAGTTTGGAAAAGGACTTGGTTAAGGTTATCACAACCCAATACCCCAAGGGTAACCTAATCACTAGGTCTCACCAATCCTAGAACACCAAATACCAAAGGTTGGCTACTAAGAACTTCAACCCAAATTAGCAAAAATACCCCAAAAGTGACTTTCAGGACCAGGGGTGACCTATTCTCATAGGTGTGGTCTATTTAGGTCACTAAAAATTAGTTCCAATGGTTCTTTCTATTCTTTGCAACCTACAAGACATAGTTGCTTCACAAACCCAACATTAGGCTTGTAGCCTTTTCCCGAAGGATATTTGATCTTAAATAAGATTCTTCCACATAACCTCTAGAATGGGTTAGGGATTCAGACACCCTTTATGGCCTAAGATCTTATATTTAAGCACCAAAACATGGAAGTGAAGGAAAGACAGGAAGACACACCAAAATGCTTCTCCATTAGGGCTAATTAGGCCTACATTTACACTACAAGTACCTTTTGAATGCATCCAATGCCAAAAATAATTATTGGATCATGTGAGGGTGTGTAAAGGGTCTCCTCCACTAATTTAGGGAATTTTATGAATCCCTAAATGAGAGTTATGTTGACTGTACTGAAACAGTGAATGGTGCATACATAGCAATATACACCTAGGGCATCATGGCAAGCCCATCTCCCTGCACTTTGGTGAACCTAATCTGAAAATTATTGAATAAAATTATGAAAACATGCTTTCCACCAAGGGTCATTTAATTCCCATTGTGGAAAAGATAAATACACTCAATTCTTATGGAACCCTGATTTAGGGCCTAAAATCTAGGGCATGAAGAATGAAAATTTGATAACTTTTGATAGGAAGGGTATCAGGTCATAAAACCAAATTTATAAGGAGGATAACACATGGGGTTACCTTATTCAATAGGCCTTCCCTTCAAATGGATCCATACCTGACCCTACACATAGATTTTCTCTCGAGAATGCAGGAAAATGATAGTTCTTTATTGATTTTGCCAGAAAAATTACATCCAGTTGAGCCTACCACCCACCTATGAGGGATTTGTAGGCACTCCAAATGGTTACATAACAATTTTTAACCAACTATCCATTTGGGATTCATTTTACAAACTTTGACAAAAAGTTGTCAAGTTTGATCAAAAGTTGCTTAACAACTTTTGAGCAATTTGAGCATATTTTGCAATTTTACAAATTTGGTGACCAAACTTGGTTCCAACCTTATTTTTTTTATCCCTAGGGGATCCAAACATGAAAAAAATAAAAAAAAACTATTCCTAGGGTTTTGGACAATCATTTGACCAATAGTTGACCAAGGGCTCATAAGATGCCAATCTTGAAACTATGGTCTTACAAAAGAGTCCAATCATCACCCCATGGTTCTAAAATAACTAGAGGCCTCTTAGGAACTTAATGGAAACCCTAAGTTCCATAGGAATACTTGGTTCATTGAGGGTGCTCCTGCACCATACTCCCCATGAGATTTGAACTCAAGTTCCCACTTGAGGTTAACTGGTCAACAGTGGTTCCATGTTGTTGGATATGTTCCTCTGTCATCTAGGTAGCTTCTATTGGAGGGAGTCCTTTCCACTTCACTAAGTAATGCATATACTTTTTCTTCCTTGTTTGCTTCAGCACTTTGGATTCCAAAATTGTGTCTAACTCCATTGGTTTTCTTTGTGGGAGATTTGTCACATAGTCTCCACCATCTTCATCTTGTGGTCCCTGCACATTAGTAATATCTGCAACACACTTATAAGGGGTGAGGTTTGCAACATTAAAAATAGGAGAAATCAATAAGGTAGGAGGTAAAAAAATTTCATATGCATTTTCACCCATCTTGTTGAGGATGGTGCATGGTTCAACTTTCTTCATGTGCAACTTTGAGTATCTTCCTTTAGGTAGTCTTTCCTTCCTTAGGCATTCCCATACCTTATCTCCAACCTTGAAATGAATCTCTCTCCTTCTCTTGTCTGCTTGTGCTTTATATTTCATGGTGAACTTTTTTAGTGACTCTTTCACTTATGTCTGCACTTTAGAGATCAGTTTGGCCAATTCCTCTCCTTATGCACTAACTTTGTAATCAAAGGGTAACTCCACCAAGTCTAATGGACCTTTTGGATGAAGTCATATACTATTTGAAATGGTGTCTTCCCAGTAGACCAGTTCATTGAATCATTAAATGCAAACTTTGCTTGAGGGAGGATCATGTCCCAACTTTGGGTGTACTATTTTGTAAGGCATATTAGGAGATTCCCAAGAGATCTATTTACCACCTCCATTTTCCCATCTGTTTATGGGTGGTATGCTGAACTATAAGTTAGATTGGTGCCCAATTTCTTGAAGAGTGTCCTCCAAAAGTGCCCTTGAAACTTTACATCTCCGTCAGAGACTATTTTTTTTGGTAGACCATGGATTCTAACCACTTCCTTAAAGAATAGATGTGCTATGTGCGAAGCATCATTTGTGCTCTTGCAAGGAACAAAATGCACCATTTTACTATATCCGTCCACTATGACAAAAACACTATCATAACCCTATTTTGTTCTTGGCAAACCCATTACAAAGTCCATTGAAATTGATTCCCAAGGCCTAGAGGGAATTGGTAGGGGTTGGTACAGTCCTTGGTTAGTGGATACACCCTTTGCTTGTTGGCAAATAGTACAAGATTCTACAAACTTCTTGACTTCATTCCCCATTCTTGGCCAAAAATAGCTTCTCTTTACTAGATCTGTGGTCTTATCTATCCCAAAATGTCCTCCTAAGCCACCACAGTGTTTTTCCTTTAAAATATTTGTTCTCATGGAACATTTAGGTATGCATAGTTGAGCTCCTTTAAACAAAAGTCCATTCTGAATTAGAAAATTAGAAAAATTAGTATGATATCTTCCTATCATCTTAGTGCATACCTCAAATATTTCTCCAAAATTTGGATCATCAGCATATAGGTGTTTTAGGGAGTCAATCCCTACACTCTAAAGTTTTACTTCCTCAACCAATCCAACCCTTCTGCTTAGGGAATCAACCACTTTGTTTGACACTCCCTTTTTGTGTTGTATATTGAAGGTATAAGCTTGCAACTGCTCCATCCATTTGATGTGTTTGACTCCAAGCTTTTCCTGGCTATTTAAGAAACTTAGTGCATGGTTATCAATATAAACAATGAATTCTTTAGGGAGAAAGTAGTTTCTCCACTTTTTTAGGGCTTGTACCATTGCATAAATTTCTAAGTCATATGTAGAATACCTCTTCTTTGCCTCATTTAATTTTTCTAAAAAAAATGCTATAGCCTTACCTTCTTGGCTCAAGACTGCACCTATTGCCAAGTTGCTTGCATCTGTTTCAATAGTAAATACCTTATTGAAGTCAGGGAGCACTAGAATTAGGTATTGGGCCACTCTATTCTTGAGATATTGGATTGCATCTGTAGCTTCTTTAGTCCATTCAAATCTGATCTTGTTGCCACCCTTTATTGTGTCCAACATAGGAGCACACACATGACTAAAATTCTTAATAAACCTTCTATAAAAAGTTTCTAAGCCATGAAAGCTTCTAAAATCACCTTGGTTCTTTGGTGGAGGTCAATTGACAATTGTTGCAACCTTTCCTGGATCCATTTTGAGGGTGCCTTGGGAGATGACAAACTCTAGGAAGATGAGTTCCTTCTTCATGAACATACACTTTTCCAAGTTAATCACTAACTTGTGTTGATGGAGTCTCCTTAGAACCTTCTCAACATGATCAAGATGTTCCTCTTTGCTATGACTATAAATCTGAATGTCATCCAAATATATGACTACAAACTTGCCAATAAAATCAATGAAGACCTCATTCATGAGCCTCTTGAATGTACTAGGTGCATTACTCAACCCAAATGGCATAACAAGCCACTCAAACAAACCTTCAGTTGTTTTAAACACTATCTTCCATTCATCTCCTGGCCTTATCCTAATTTGATGATAGCCTAATTTTAGATCAATCTTTGTAAAGTAACAAGCATTGCCTAATTGATCAAGTAAATCTTCCATTCTTGGGATGGGGAACCTGTATCTTATTGTGATTTTGTTTAGGGCCCTGTTGTCAGTACATAACCTCCACTTGCCATCCTTTTTAGGGGCTAGAATTGATGGGACAACACATGGACTGAGACTTTTCTGAATTAGTCTCTTGTCTAACAGTTCATTGACTTGCCTTGCAATCTTTGCATGTTGGACTGGTGTCATTTTGTATGGGGCCTTGTTAGGTAAGGAGGAACCAGGTATCAAGTCTATTTGGTGACCAAACTTGGTCCCAACCTTATTTTTGTGATCCCTAGGGGATCCAAACATGAAAAACATAAAACCAGGTATCAAGTCTATTTGGTGACTGATATGTCTTAAGGGAGGGAGAGTTGTGGGCAAGTCACTAGCAGTGCCATCACTGTATTTTGTCAGTAATTTCTTAACTTCATCTGGTATAGGATCATCATTATTAGACCTTATACTATCCTTGGGCTTAGATATTAGGACAAAAGCTTCAGTTTCAGGCTCCTTTAATACTTTTAACATTTCTTTTTCACCCATGGTGATGACAATAGGTTATTTTTCTGATTTGGTGTCCAGCAGGGGTTTCATGGTGAAGGTCTTTCCATCTTTAGTGATAGACTAGGTATTCTTCCTAAAATGATGTGTGGCATCCACATCATATTTCCAAGGCCTTCATAGAAGGATGTGGGAGGCATCCATTTCAACAACATCACAAAGAACTTTGTCCTTAAAGTCTTCTATAGAATACTATATCCATGCTTATTCGGTTACTAAGGTTTGTTGACCTTTTTTTGGCCAAGAGACATGATAAGGAAAAGGATGGGGATTCTTAGGGAGATTTAACTTTTGGACCATTTCACAAGATACTAAGTTTTCAGTTGAACCAGAATCTATAAGCAAGTTACATACCTTTCCATTGCATTTGATCTTTGTCCTGAAGAGATTCTTTCTTTAAGGAGGTTCTTGGTTTTGTGGCACTTGAAGGAAGACTTGTCTCATCATCAAACATGATCCTTCTTCTGGTTCTAAGTCCCTTGCATTTGCATTGTCTTCTTGCTTGTCCTCTTGAATGAGTTGTGCTCTTCTTTCTCCTTGATTGTTATTGTTTCTCTTCTTAGGGCATCTTCCTGCATGGTGTCCCAATTGATTGCAGTAGTAACACCTCAGGGGTCCATTTCCTCTTCCACTATTTTTTCTCCCTCTATTGAAGGGTCTTCTCCCTCTATAGTTTCCTCTGAATTTTGAATCATTGTTTTCTTTGTCTCCTTGGTCAGGGATCCTGCTACTATTACCACTGTACTATCCTCTATTCCAAGAGGTTCCTCTTCCTCTAAAGTTCTTCCCACTATCATTGCTCTTTCCCTTGTTAAAGTCTTGCTTTCTCTTCCATTTATCCTCTACTTTGAGTTCCATTTGATAACACCTGTTTACTAATGTAGGGAGGTGTAGGCTAAGTTCCTCTTGAATGGATACCTTAAGACCATTCACGTACCTTGCTAGCTTTTCTTCTTCATCTTCTGCCACATTTTTCTTCATGCATATTTTTAGGAACTCCTTTTGTTTTAGGTTTTTCTTCTTTCTATGGAGTTGCACCCCATAGTCTTCAGGCACATATGTCTCTTTGATCAAGGCTATCATCTTGTTCCATGAAGTAATCATACTTCTCCCATTCTTCACCCTTTCTGTTTGGATGAAGTTCCACCAAGTTAGGGTTGCTCCCTTCAACTTGGATCTTCCTATCTTCACTCTCTTCTTCTCAGGGATGTCCTCACACTCAAAGAAGCTTGTCAAAGCCTCTATCCAATCCAAGGCCAAGTCTGCATTCATCTTCCCACTGAAAGTTGGTAAATCCAATTTCTCCTCCACGGCTCTTCTCCCCATAGATTTTAAGGCATCTAGAAGGGGTCTCTGGTCTACAGGAATGTTCACATCCTAATTAGGGGTGTCATCTTTCTCTTCACTCCCTTCTTCACCACCAGAGGTGTCTTCTTTTCCCCTCTCTACCTTGTTCTCCAACTCTTGGAGTCTTATTGTCAAGGCTATATTTTCTGCCCTCTGTTCTCTCACCATCTTTGCTAGTTCAATTTTTTTATCCTTTGAAGGGATCTCTTCATCCTCAGGAGCATACATATCTCTTATACCACTTGATGTAGAGTGGGCATGTGGAAGCCTCCAAAGGGCTCAAAATAGGGAAATACACCCCTAAACACCCAACTCAAAAAGGCCAAAGTACTTCACACTTATCACAAGTGTGAAAAAGGACTTGGTTAAGGTTGTCAAAACCCAATACCCCAAGGGTAACCTAATCACTAGGTCTCACCAATCCTAGAACACTAACTACCAAAGGTTGGCTACCAAGCACTTCAACCCAAATTAGCAACAATACCCCAAAAGTGACTTGCAGGACTAGGGGTGACCTATGATCATAAGTGTGGTCTATTTAGGTCCCTAAAAAATAGTTCCAATGGTTCTTTCCATTCTTTGCAACCTACAAGACATAGTTGCTTCACAAACCCAACACTAGGCTTGTAGCCTTTTCCCGAATGATATTTGATATTAAATAAGATTATTCTACATAACCCCTAGAATGGATTAGGGATCCAGACACCCTTTATGGCCTAAGATCTTATACTTAAGCACCAAAACATGGAAGTGAAGGAAAGACAGGAAGACACACCAAAATGCTTCTCCATTAGGGCTAATTAGGCCTACATTTGCACTACAAGTACCTTTTGAATGCATCCAATGCCAAAAAAAATTATTGTATCATGTGAGGGTGTGTAAAAGGGTCTTATCCACCGATTTAGGGCCTTTGATGTATCCCTAAATGAGAGTTATGTTGATTGTACTGAAACATTGAATGGTGCATACATAGCAATATACACCTAGGGCATCATGGCAAGCCCATCTCCCTGCACTTTGGTGAACCTAATCTGAAAATTCTTTAAGAAAATTATGAAAATATACTTTCCACCAAGGGTCATTGAATTCCCTAGGTGAAAAAGAGAAATACACTCAATTCTTATGGAACCCTGATTTAGGGCCTAAAATCCAAGGTAGGAAGAATGAAAAATTGATAACTTTTGATAGAAAGGGTATCAGGTCATGAAACCAAATTTATAAGGAGGATAACACATGGGGTTACCTTATTCAATAGGCCTTTCCTTCACATGGAACCGTACCCGACCATACACACAGACTTTCTCTCAAGAATGCAGGAAAATGGTAATTCTTTATTGATTTTGCCAGAAAAATTACATCAAGTTGAGACTACCACCCACCTATGAGGGCTTTGTAGGAAACCCCCAATGGTTACATAAAAAATTTGAACCAACTAGCCGTTTGGGAGTCGTTTTACAAACTTTGAAAAAAATTTGTCAAGTTTGCTCAAAAGTAGCTTAACAACTTTTGAGCAATTTAAGTATATTTTGCAATTTTGCAAATTTGGTGACCAAAATTGGTCCCAACCTTATTTTTGTGATCCCTAGGGGATACAAACATGAAAAACATAAAAAAAAAACTATTCCTAGGGTTTTGGACAATCATTTGACCAATAGTTGACCAAGGGCTCATAGGATGCCAATCTTGGAACTATGGTCTTACAAAAGAGTCCAATGATCACCCCATGGTTCTAACATAACTAGAGGCCTCTTAGGACCTTAATGGAAACCCTAATTTCCATAGGAACACTTGTTTCATTGAGGGTGCTCCTGCACCACCTAGCTTGCAGCCCGCGAGCCATCAAGATATTTCCTCATGAAATGATCACAAACGGGGAGTACCACATAGTGAATATCAACAACAAAACAAATAAATAGAGCTCAAACACTTCACACAATGCCTTGAAGGTAATATCAACGATACCCTAGCTCTCAAAGCTCGCGGTTCATCAAGCATTCCATATGCAAAGATGTAAACAATGCCAGTATTAAACAGTGAGCTAATAAACAATGCATGATGCCCTAACTTGCAGCCCATGAGCCATCAAGACATTTCCTCATGAAATGATCATCAAAGGGGAGTACCACATAGTGAATATCAACAGCAAAACAAGTAAAGAGAGATCAAACACTTCACCCAATGCCTTGAAGGTAATAGAAACAATGCCCTAGCTCTCAAAGCTCGCGGGTCATCAAGTATTCGAAATGAAAATATTTAAACAATGCCAGTATTAAACAGTGAGCTAATAAACAATGCATGATGCCCTAACTTGCAACCCGCGAGCCATTGAGACATTTCCTCATGAAATGATCATAAACTGGGAGTACCACATAGTGAATATCAATAATAAAATAAATAAAGAGAGATCAAACACTTCACACAATGCCTTGAAGGTAATAGCAACGATGCCCTAGCTCTCAAAGCTCGTGGGTCATCAAGCGTTTGAAATGCAAAGATGTAAACAATGCCAGTATTAAATAGTGAGCTCATAAACAATGCATGATGCCCTAGCTTGCAGCCCGCGATCCATTAAGACATTTCCAATATTAACAATGCCAACAATGCCAGTATTAACATTCATATTGTGCCATTAAATCAACAAACACTATCAAAATGAAGTTGAGTTAATGAGAATACAAAGCTTGAATGCCTACCAGATCAAGTCGTGGCTACCATATACGAAGATTCCAAACTTCCATAGTTAGGCCCTCTTCGTGCTGAATTAGAAATGAACCTTTCTTTTTCTTTATTTTTTTTTTATAATCACGCGGGTGTCGCAATTCTGACAGTACCGTCGCTATTACGATAACATCGGGGGCACTTGGAAAAAACACAAAAATACACACAAATGGTAGTGCCGTCGCAAATTGGCATCGAAATTCGACCCCAAATTTTGTAGTGCCACCTTCCATTTGGATCCCTTAAATGATTTCACTAGGAATTTGTGTTCCTGGCTTAGTTTTTCTTGACTTCTTCACAAATTATCGCATATTCAGAGCAGACTATTCATAAATTTATTTTGTTTGTTTTAATAATGTGAATGAGATGTTACACAATGTACAAATCTTGGAATAAATAGTTGTGTGTGATTAGGTAGGTGAACAACAACCTCCCACTACCTCAATGGGGAAAAAAATTAAATGCAGCTAACATTAATAAATAATGTACAATTGTATGCAATTAAATATTCAATAATTTTACCTAAGTAAAATTAAGTAAATGTACACGGTAGAAATATGTACATTAACACATTTGTTTCAATGGGTGTTGTTGGATTGATAGCTGAAGAGAAGGAATGATTGTGTGTAATATTTTTTTCATGAAGATAATCAAGCATTGTCCTCTCTACTTAGTGGGGTTTTTTCCCAAAATGGTCTCTCCGTGTAAATCTCTTGTAGTGAGATGGTCTTCTTGTGTTGCTGATTTATACTGCTTTATTGTTATTCTTTTATGATAAAGTAATGCTCAATTTTCTTTATGTTCATGTTCAAGATACATGTATTGAGCATGTTAGAGTGGTGGTTTATGACTTAACAAATAAGATGAAATTCTCCATGGCTTTATGCATTTTAAGATAATTTAATTTTCAGATCTACATATAATCGCATATCTTCATTGGGTATAGTCTAAGCATTGAATCTCATCAATACTCTTAGTAGATTAGAGATTTCGAATAATTTCTAGCAATTTCCCAACACCAAAGACAACAATTTTGATGTATCTTCACTCATTATTATGCTTAGAGGCATAACTAAGTAGCAACAAGGGATGGAGTATAATGACATAAGTGAAATAACAATAACTTAAAGACAACCAAATTCTCAAAAAATATATAAATATAAAACTAACATAAATAAAATAAAATAAAATAACTCTTCAAATCAAAGCATAAACAATGTATATAAACTAAAATAATTCTTAAATAGTCCCAAAAAATAAAATAGCTCTCCTAAAAAAATAAAAATAGTTCTTACAATAAAATAATATTTAAATAATTCTAAAATAAATTACAATAATTCTCATATAAATATAATAACTCAATTCTAATCGTTTACCCCTCTTAAAAAAAAAACTCATTACTAATATATTTTGGTTGTTTTTAGATAGATGTATTTATGATATCTAGGGGAAGAGCACCGATAATTGGTATAGCTAACTTTGTGCACCTTAGGCTCCTAAACGATACATTGAATTTCAACAATTTTTGTTTTGTTGTCTTTTGTACGACTTAACTACTTCTAGCTATTATTTAGCTCATGTATAGTCAAGATAAATGTTGTGGAATCCATGAAATATGCAAGGGTAAAAAAAGTGTTTATTTCAAAGTGTTGTTCGAAACATATTCTCTATTGCCCCTTACCCATTCAACAAAAAAATTGCACAATTGGTCCAATACTTATACACAAATGCTCTAATCATTGTGCGTTATTGGTACCAATAATGTTACACAATCGATACTAATTACTAACTCTTTTTTTTCGAGCTATTGGATATACCAATGGGAAGCTATATATTGAACCAGTAGATAAGCTTTTAGTGGACTTTTAATTAGTGAAATTAAATGAAAGGTGATTGGAAAATGGATGGTTGGGCCCTTCTCCTATACTACTATTATAATCTAATATATTTCATTATAATATAAGATGTTGAGGACTTCTCATCATATTTCTTGACTTTTAGTCAAAGAGGTATCACCATAATGTTTGGGTGATAGGGTATTAGGGAATAGTTCTAGCTATTCTCCACAAAAAGTGGTACAACAAAAAAATTCAAATCCGCTTGATACAATGTGTTTTCATTGTATTTTTTTTGCATTTTACAACATTGAGGAGATAGATTATGAGGGTCAATCCATCGTGGTATGCGAATTTTAGTTTTCATATGGCCCTATACTTGCTTGCAATTCTATGTGGAGAATAGTTGCGTCCATGGTGAATATGTGTCTTGACAACACTTTAAAATGACTAAGTTTTACACTTGTGCACATAACAGATCCTACAACATTTGTTTTTGCTATCCAAAACTACAATAGCTATAATTAGTTAAGACACATACGAAAACGGACAAAAAAAAAGTCGAAATCTAATAATATCATTTAGAAACTTAACATGAAAGTAACTATATAACAACTAGCAACACCCTTCCCCCATAAAGAATCAAATTATTTTCATAAAAAAATCAATAATTTTCATCCTAAAGACTTCTCATATCCCATTAGTCATCTGGTCGTTAGCTCTGGTACACCACATTAAAAGCCCTCCATTTTATTCTGTGACAGGCAAACAACTTCATCAGAAATTGCTGCAACTAACATTTATGAGCCCCACCACTGTTATTCCAATCCCAAACTTGTAGTAAATCCATGAGATAAAAAGCCCTTGTTCGTCATCTCCTGAATTCCATAATTAAAATCTCAAAAAGGTAGATAAACCACCACCCAATGAATACAGCACCGTTTCAGAAGATATTTTATTCGTTTCAATTATTGTATTTACCAACTTTCAGTGGCATCAAATGCATTAGTTCTATCATTTAATATTCTCGAAATATACTCAGAGATTATTCAGAGTTTTTACGTGTCACACATGCCCAACTCATGCCGCCACATTAACTCTGAATGCAAAGATGCTCTGCAACTTCCATTAAAATCTCAAACGCAATGAATATATATACATCACATCTTTCTCATCTTTATTATTCGTTTTCCCGGGCTTTCATACTTTTGTACGGCAAATCTTTCTGTCTAATGTTTAGACAAAATCTAGGGTTTTTTTTTCCACCTCAGAATTATTTTTACAGTCTGGTTTTAGAATTTTATAATGTGGGTCAACGAATCACTCGAATTTCCAGAAGAATATGATTTGGGTTTAGTAGTGGAATTTGAAAAAGGATGGTGGCTTTTTGCATACGGAGAGAATGATATTACATGTTAGAGGCAAAGGCAATGATGATGTCTTGGGCTTTTGCATATATTATCGTTTGTCAATGATAATATCAGCCACTAACCAGATCATCAAAAGAATCAATATTCCTACGGAATCCAACTTTTTCTTGAGGTCTTTTCATGGATTTTGTGCTGTATTAGAAGGGAATCTAATGAAAATGTCTTTTCTAATTCTGGTTCAAATCATATAATGTTAGCATGCTTACTCTTATTTCTAAGAGTGAGATTTTAAATTGTGATCAATCATTTAAAAGGTTTTTGTTTTTGTTGTAGTAATAATTTATAACAGTGAAATTTTGAATTGTGGTCAATCATTTAAAAGGTCTTTTGTTTAGTATTAATTTGACTTGGTATTAATATGGAACTATATCAGTTATGTTTATTTCAAGTTGAGTTGAGTTGTTCGAAATTATCTGAAAATAAGGTAAAATTGAATTGTGTGCATTTATAATTATCATGGTATATGTTACTATATAATAGAATTGTGTGCATGTATTATTGACATGGTATGTGTCACTATATGATCGATTGTTCTTTTGATATGACTAGTGAAATGAATACGATTGAAAGGAATCTAATGAAAATGTCTTTAATAATTCTAGTTCAAATCATGCAATGCCATCATGCTTAGCAATAGTCTTGAACATGAAAACGAAATTTTAAATTGGTGACCAATCATTCAAAAGGTCTGTGTTTAGGTTTTAATATGGTTTAGGTATTACTATAGAGTTATATTAGTTATGCTTTTGTTGAGTTGTTAGAAAATGTTCTGATTAAGTCAAGCGGGATTAGACAGCTCGAACCCTACAATAAAAGTAGCATCAAGTCAAAATGACAGGTGGAAAGGAATTCACAAGAAGTGAATTCAAAAAGCTTTTGAACAGAGCTACAACCATTGGGGACCAGGGTCCCAAAACCCACATAAATTAAATTTCAAAAATAGAGGGGTTTAGGTGAGAACCTCGAACCAACAACCTGAGAGAACACCTTGCACCAAAAGATGGAAGGACAAGGAAGAAGAAAATGAACAACGGGTTTTGAAAGGTTTCCTGCAACCTAATACAGTTGGGTCCACCATTCAGAACTATTAGGAATAGTCCCAAGAGATAACTGAGAGGGGGCAGGGGGGTGAATCAGTTATCTACAAGATTCAATTCTTTATCCAATTAAGTATAGATTAACATTAAGCATAAACACAACAAGATAACACAAATTATAACACCACAATTTTGGTTATGGGGAAACCCAAAATAGGTAAAACCTCGATGGAAATTAACACCCACAAAGAGCTGCACTAGTGCATAATGATCCATGTTAGAAGATCCTACAACCCTATTAGGAGTTGATCTTTACAATGCATTAAGTACAGTGACCTGGTCAAAGGTTAGACCCTGTTAGGAGTCTTTTACAAATAACCTTGTTAGAGGTGAGGACACACTGCTCAAATGATGAAGGCTACAACCTCTTGCACAACAAATATACTCTATATCTGATATTGGACTATGAATTAGACCTGCTGTCTTGATCAGTTCCAGTGAATTGTATGCACTCTCTACTTCTTCACATAGATCTTCAACTGATGAATGATATAGCTTTGCTGGCCCAATACATCAAACATTCTGCTCTGCTACTTTCTCTACACTCTCACAAATAGTGATCACAAATGATCTACTATAAGTATCCTCCTCCAAAGATATGATCAAGTCAGCTTGTAGAAAACTCTTCAACAACTTCTTCGTTGGCCAAACTAAGCACGCAACACAAATAGAACCGCACAACTCAAGATGAGTAGACGTGTCGCTTCACACAGTCGGCTCCACCAAATTAACTCAAACTTCACTCTCTAGATGAAACACGTTAAGCCCTTTTAACCAAACATTATGAACTCATAACTAAACACAAATCCAAACACGCATATCCAAATGATAGGTGCAACTGAAGAAACAATAAAAATATTGTTGGCTCTTAATAAACAATCTCCTGAAACTGTAACTAGCAAATAGATCATCATAACTCAACTTCAACTGCACAACTAAATTTGCATCTATGAACATAGCATAATGAATTTGTTTACAACATAAAAATAAACGCGCAAGGCTCCAACATATCCATACAGAGAATTACATATAGGACACTGTTGCATACTATATGCTATCATTAATGACAAACATACAGTCAACCATTGGCTCAAAGGCAAATCTCCAACAAGAACCATCAAAGCAAAGGAGGAGGAAACCTCCAGCACAAGCCCGTACTCCAACAGCTATAACCAGGACTAGACAACATAGTGCCACCAGAAGCCTATTTTTGCACATAGCCAACCACCTCCATAGGATAATCCACTAGAAAAGAGAGTACCAAAAGCAAAATGACACCAACCACCATCAGAACTAGTAGAAGAGAACCCACCTCAATAGGGCCAGGCTCCACCTCAATATTAGTCATACAAAGAATAAACCAGAAGAGAATCAATAACGCCCACATCAGAAGAGGGTAGAGAGACCACAAAATAGAAGCAGAGGGCCGCAACAACCCACCAAGATCATGGAAAAACCAGAAGAACTCGGTCAACCCAAAAACTTGTAGGTTGTCAGCCTCCTGAGCAAGATAGATCCCACTATAAACCAGAAAGGGGAGAGGGGGATCTAGCCCAAACAACCAAGAAAAGATTCCACAACCCTAGGAATCATAGAGACCCACTGCGCAGGAATAGAAGAAAACCAAGAATAGACCCTTCTTGAACAAAAAAAAACACAAAGCCCACCCAAGCCCCAACCAACTGGGCACTACTAAACTCTACAACAGGGGCCAAGTCTAAGGAAGGATGAGGCCCTACCACAATAGATAAAGAATGCAACCTGCCACCTTAGGAGCCCAACTGAGAAAGCCCTGAGAGGCCAGAAATGTAAACCAAAAAGACCCAAAACCATCTCTACACCTCATCAGAAAGAAATCTCGAGACCTCAAAGGCCAAGATCAGAGCACAAAAAATGGAAAGCTCCAAAACGAGCCTATCGGAAGAGTCACACACAACCCCTTTAGTCAACACCAAACAATAAGGAGATGCCAAGGGAGAACTGACAGTCACCTCTAACCACCCGACACGGGAAGAGAAAAATGCTAGATCACCAAGGAGGAAACATGACACCGTTGGCAACAAAAAACCCCCAAAACTACAGAGAGAAGATAGAAAATGAAAAGAAGGAAATTACATGAGCCCAGAAGTGGCTAAGATTGGGAAACCACATAGTGAGGCTTGAGACAACCATAGAGAACCCCAATGTCTACATGCCAGATGGCCTAGGCATGTAGAAGGAGGGATGAAATGAAACTGTCTAGGGAAAGAAGAAGGCCCCTGCCGAAAGGAGAAACCAAGGACAGAATCCCCAATAATAATGATTGCTAGTCAAATAGGGGCAAGAAAGTCTATAATTCAGAAGAGGAATCTGCAATGCAAAATGCCTTCGCAAAGACCAAACAGAGAAGGAGGCGAGAGATGCTTGCGAACAGGCCACGACCCTGAACACCAAATTCGGGGTGTGAGAAGGACCAAGAGGTAGAGTGAAAGAGGGAATCCACTCCACCCCAGGATGACACACCGGTAGAGAGGGCACACAACCCATTCAAAGGCTAGAAGCCCCTGAAACGACCACAACACTTGGAGTTGCCAAAGCCCTAGGAAGAGACCGACTCTAGTCAAAAATAGTGCGCCAAATATTGGTCCCCAGAACTAGAAGAGGAAGACATTGTCACCCATATACTAAAGGGAAGAGAACCCAAAGGTTGACATCCTCTCCATGTGAGTCTTCATCTCCTCCAACACAACATGATGAAACCTAGGTAGAGGAGCTCTCTCGGGTTCTCTCCATATGATGAGTTGCTAGAAAATGTTATAGGAAAGGGTATAAATTAAATCATGTGTATGTGTTATGGACATGGTATGTGCACAATATAAGAGGCTTTTCCTTTGATGTGACAAGTGAAATCAATATATTTTTGCCCATTTTTAAAATTACAAACATAACAATAAAATTTATATCTAATGAGTTAAAGTAAGAAAAATAATAATTTAGGGTCAAATCATATGATGTCATCATGCTTAATAATAATCTTAGCATAGTGAAATTTCACATTCAAAAATGTTTTAGGAAATATGAGATTAAATTATGTGCATTAAAACATGCATTAGTGGTATGTTATGTGTCACAATATAATTGGTTGTTTCATTAAAAAGTAGATTGAATTATGTTCATCAAGACATGTATTATTGGCATGTTATGCATAACGATATAATTGATTTTTTCTTTCATATGACTCGTGAATAGTTTTTTGTTCATTTTTAAATTACAAACATTATAACTTAACTTTTTACCTAATGAGTAAAAGTTAAAAAAAGTACTTAAACAAAAAGTTTTTGTTCAAGTATTCATATGAAGTTATATTAGTTATGATTTTGTTGACTTGTTCCAAAATATTTATTTAGGAGTGTATTATTGCTATGTTCATTGTTATTATATAATTAATTATTTTTTATGTGACTCGTGATATGAATTTATTTTGTCCATTTTTTAATATTACTCTTTAACTTTTTGTATAAAGAGTAAAAGTTAAAATAATAATAAAAACCACTACAACACCATAATGACCATCTATGTGTGAACAATTATTAAATTATGTCGCCTTGTATTTATGTAAATTGTGTTTATTTGAACTTAAAAGTGAAGAATATTTTGTATTAGGTAAGATGTTCTATTTATTATGAGATTCACAAATCATGTTGGTGTACTTTTTAGAGATTTTCACGAATCATTGGGATTTGAACACTTTGGATTAAGGATGTTTATTTTTTTATATTAAACAATAGAAAAGCAAGGGCATTATTCCTCACACAATTGTAGCCCAAGGGTATAAAAACTGGCAACAAAGATCAATAGAGAACTAATAGCATTAACATAAAAAAATTGCAAGCGTCCAACAATAGATTGCAAGCTATGTTTAACACTAGACTAAAAACAACCAAAATGGAGTCAAGAAACATGTAGACATCAATAACTAATCAGAAAACTATAAGAAACTAAAATGTTTACCTTGGAACCATAGTCTAGTACTTGTAGCAAAAAAGAACAATTAATAAGAAGCCTCCATGGGCAACTAGAAAATTTAACATTAAAGTACCAGGAGATGGTACACATGACTAGCACGTTTGGTGTCACATTGACCTTGATGGAGGAAATTAATTTAATCCTCTATTTGGAACTTGAACAATTCCTTGTAGTTTCCTTCCTCCTCAACACCTTTTTCCAACACCTTTCTCTACATTAGGCCCAAAGAAGTAGCATAACTATGCATCCCACAAAGGTTGAACCTTGACATGCTTCCCATCTTCCTTTCCGAATCAAGAACCTTGGCCCTCAACATTGCCAACTAATTTTTTAGTGTCACCAACTTTGTGTCCATAGATTGGAATTTAGTGTAGCTCCCTTTTAAATTGGATGTGTTGGCATCCTCTTCATCTATCATTTCATCCTCCGTTAAATTCACCCGCTCCGTTTTCAAGCTATCAAAGATATGAGTGAAGATATTGTTTGTAGAATTCCTTATATTTTTAGATGTTTCCATTTCACCCCCTTCACTTTTAACATTCTCCTCCTTTCCCTTCTTCACATTTTTTTGGTCATTCCCCTTATTCTCCTCCTCTTCCACCAAGTCATAATCGACCCACTGGGCCTTATTACCCTTATTCATAAAGAGAGTCTCCAACGTATGGGATCTTCATAGGTTTCTCTCATATTTTCTATTCTCCTCCAAAGCTTCATCTTCCTCCTCACCAATCACGTCTTGTATGGATAATTTGCCCTTTTTGTTAGACCTGAGATCAGATTAATGAGAGAGGGGAAACAATAATCTACCAAATACACTAACTTTACAATCACTTAAACTTTAATCACCATTCACAAGATTAACTTTAATAGCAACAAATAAAAATCATAAACATCCAAGATCATCCACAAATTTGACACAAATTTATCTCGTGGAAAATCAAATAGGAAAAAACCCACGGTGGGGATTAGTACCCACTAAAATGATGTACTCTTCTGAAGTACGATCTACGAGGAGCTTAACCATGTTAGGAGGTTACAACAACATTGTTAGGTACTGCCCGGTTAAGGGATTTACCTTAGGCTTGTTAGAACCTTTACTCTATTAACAGTAGCCTTGTTAGAGGACTTAAAACACAAGCTAATGTGTCACTTTGTTAGAGGATTTACAATAAGATCTATTAGGATCTACCCTGTTAGGGGATTTCACCTGTTATAAATCTTAGGGAACAACAACAACAACAATGATTTGCACAATAGCACTACCTTTGTTTGATCATATCTACTGAAGCACACAATCTCTTTTGAGCATGCTTAACTCTTCCCTAGCTTGATCGCAACATGCACCTTACACCACACTTTCTCAACAACATTTTGCATTCAACTTCAACCATTATATACTGAACTATTAAGTCCACTGGCTTAATCAAACCCTAAAATGAAGTTACAAAGCATCCTGCTCAAATCCAACGTGCCAAACAACAAATTAAATGTACAAAACATATTTCCAAGACTGCGTCAGCCTACACTACGATTTACATATGAAATTGAGCCAAAGAGTCAAACATGTTTTGACCATACACAAACTTCCTCTAGAATCTTCTCCACAAGATAACATTAAACAATGTGATGCCAGATCATCACCTCCAATCAGGAATGCACGCCACCAGATCATGAATTATTCATCATTAATCATCGTCACATCGATATTGATCACCAATACAAGAGCTACCATCAGTAGCTCAAGAACACAAATACTTAACCCGTTGAATAACACTGTCTCTGCTCACCGATTACTTATCCTTCCCACCGGTCACTCAAAGTAGTTGTGATTGCAACTGTAGCATCTGAACATTGTTAACCACCATATCTTATGACTGTGCCACAAGATACATCATAGATTTGACAAGATATTCAAATCATCTATCACTTGTCATTAATTGTTCCAGCAGTTGTATTGTTATACACCATTCGATTACAACTCTCACATAAACTTACTTTAGCAATAGTGGTCATGCGTTTGACATCTAGAGACATACCTAAGTCTCCCCTAAAGATAGCAACCACTAAAATTCACTCAAACTCATCATTCATCACAAATATGCTTGACAACATAATAAGAACACAAAGTCAATAGTTGACAACAATGACAATATAATATCTGATCATCCTATAATCAAATCACTATGTCATCACCAAAATACACTTACCATAACTGCAACAAATATGTCAACACTTTTTGGCTGAAGGGGAAGGGTATTTACATTCTCTCTTCATTACAACCCTCCCACTTTACAAATTTTCCACACTGTGGCATCATTCTTGAACCCTTGGTGCTTATGCAACTCAAATCACATGCAGTCCCACCCATTCTAAGATTTCATTTCTTTAACTTGAATAAAAGAACACTTAAAAGTTAAAGTTTTCACATATAAATAATTCTTGAATTACTGAATTCCTACTAAATATAAGTAATATTTAGAACCTAACCTTCAAATATTAGAATACATTCTCTATTATATTTATTTAAATTTATTTTATTGAAAAAGTATTCAATCTTTAAAAAAAAAAGTTTCTTATTTTTTAGTTTTTATAGAATTAAAAACCAAGATTACACGAGAAAGGACACCCAAGAATTAGAGAGTGGAAAAAGATGTGTATAAAGATTAAGCCAAACTAACATGCACAACCACCAATAAGCCTCTTGATTTGAACCTCGTTATTTACTAGATTTTCATTTTGTGTTGATTGTTGATTCTAAGGTGGATTATTTCCATGCAATTATACTTTAAGAAGTCTCTTTGAATCTAGATAATAATAATAATAATAATATTATTATTATTATTATTATTATTTCTTCTTCCCTTAGACTTTTGGTTCTAAGGTTGATTGTTTCTTTGCAAATATGCTTTTAGAAGTCTTTGAATCTAATCTATTCATTATTATTTTCCATAAGCTAATGACAAGAGAAGCAAAGGAAATTTAATATTTTATCATTTGATTTTCTTTTGGAATAGGTGTATTCAAATTCAATATTTTCTCCGACTAATTAATGTCTAATATTTTGCTAGTGTCTCATCTTTTGAAACTTTCCCCTCTTTAGACACCAAGTCCATTTAAAGACATGACACAAAGGAGACTTGGAAAAAGAGAGGTCCTTAATAAAAGAATTTAGATTTTCTTTTGATCCAATTCCTTTTTCTTGTATGCATTTGAAATTTTTATTTTTAAGATTCATTATTTTTAATATTTTCAATGCAATTTCTTTGAAAATGTCTATTTCTCATGATAAAAAATATATTTGAATGGTATGTATTTATATACGAATTCAATATTTTGAGTATAGAACATTTTACAACTAAAATAATGAACTTGGGATTCTATTGAGAGAATATGCTCCCACATGATTATGGGCAACTAGATAATTCTTTTCTTTGGGTGGTGCTCGTGTCTTAGATTTTCAAATAGAATTTGATTTTATCTTCAAATCTTTTCCATACCATTAGATTAAAGAAGAAACAAGAGTTAACAAGAGTTTTACAATTGAGATTTTCTTCAATTGAATTAAACATAAACATCTAATGATCTAAGTAGGAGCCTAATAATCAATGACCATTTCAAAAAATCAAATCTCTCTCCTCCTTAACATAACTAATATAGTGCAATATCATTATCCTCTTTAATATTTAATTTTATTATCTATATAATCAATTTATCAATGATGAATGATGACTCAACACCAATAAATTTACCTTCAAAAGCATTTACCTTCAAAAGAATGCTCTAATATTTATAGATTGGATTTATTAATTTAATGTAGATAATGCCCATAAAAGAAATATCAAGACACTCTAATCAAAATTGTTTCACCTACAAAACCAACAAATACATTGAAATCTAAGCATGGTTTCACCCTAATGGCTACTCAAACATCTTTATATTAAATTACTAGAGTGAACACAAAAATAAATTATATTTAAATTTATTGCAAAAAAAAAAGAAATTACACTTAAGATCATCAAAATTTATGTTAAGTAATATTAATTAGAGTAATCTTATCTAATTCGTATATTATAATATTTTAATGAATAATTTTTAATTAATGTCATTTTAAACTGAAATATAATAATATATATTTAAAAAAAGATGGGTGATACTATATAATAGAAAATGGTGAGCAATACTAAAATGTAGATCACTCACCAAGTCCTATGATATACATTAGAATGAAAAACCTCCCACAAAATGAATCTGATTAGCACAACCAAAGGGAGGACAGATGCTAATGCAAAATCTATACTTTGTGGGGTTTTAATTTCTAAAAGATATTGATAAATGATAGATTGTTATTTAATGTGATAGATATAAAATAAAGTAAATCCAAGGGAAATGAAATAAGGACAAATGCACCTCCACAAAAACCTAATAGGAAATCATGAAACCAAATCCTTGAATGATGGATGTTGTAGTTTGCCACAATGCTTGATGAGGAAGAAGGATTGAAGACTTAGATTCTTGATTAGAGAAGAGATCTTGAACTCCAATTTTGATTGAAATAATGGATTTCTTCTCAATTGTAGATGGATCATAGATAGCTTGCATAAGAATGGATATATCAAAATGAGAGGAGAAGGTCTCCTTTAATACTCATTTCGGGGCTCAAATCAAATCCAGGCCGACTGTAAATCTAAACCTTGGAGGAAAGCCCCACCATTGGGCCTTGGGCCAAATTTGGGCTCAAAAAACCAGAAACAAGTTGGCCAGTTGACTTGTTCCAAGTAAAATCAACTCAAATTATGTCAAGATGTCAGGGAATGTGAAAAGAAGAGGGAGAAGAAATTATAGGTTGTTGTGAGGTCGAGAAGGGTCTCGAAAGAGGAAAATAAATGAATAGGTCCTAGGTGAGGAAATGAATTATTTGATTGGAGGAAAAATAGGAAATCATGCCTAGAATAAAGGGCCAACCTCGAGTTTTGAACAAATAATGTTAGTATAGGATGAAATGAGTGCTAGAAGAATGTGAAATCAATGTGGGAACCCATACATTCTAAAATGGGGCTAAAAATGAGCACCTAATAAGGGTGCTTACTTTTTAGGACGATACATATACAAAGATACACTCTCAAAATCTAAAAAGGATAGAGATTAAAAAATCAAATAACAACTAAATAAAATTGTCCAAATAAAAATAAGAAGGGGTTTAAAATCATCTTCAATGGAAAAAAATAGAAGCCCCTCTTGCACAACACCATAATGGTCATCTATATGTGAGCATACATTGAATCATCTCCTCATATGTTTACATAAATTATTTTTTTAATTAAAAAGAAAAAAAGAATCTATATTAAAATATGTTCTACTTATTATGAGATTCATGTAAATCATGTTAATGCGCATTTTAGATATTTGCATGAATCTTAAGTGAAGGATTAAAGATGCTTATTTTTTCTTATTTTAGAAGATATTTTAATACTAATAAATAATACTTATATTGAAATTTGTCACATGTAAATAATTCTTTAAGTATTGGATTCCTACTTTTACATATAACCACAAGAAAATATACATCCAAGGGTGATCCCACAAAATTGTGTCCCACTTTTTGGCCAACTTTGAGACTGAAATGAACATTCTGAAAAAAAACTTCGCTTTCGAACATCAATTGTCATTAAACAATTAAGAATTTGAAGATGATGTAAACTAGTGACTTTTATCATTTTGTTTCTAGTTTATAAATTTTTTTTTTCTTTTTTAAAATGGAATTTATTTGTATCCATTTTTCCTTCTTCAAAAATTATTTTTGTGAAAAATCAGGATTTTTCAGAAGTGACACTCACTTTGATCAACATTAATCTTTTTATAAAACTGATAAGAACGTAATTATTTTGAATTTAGGTCTGTAACACAAATATCTAGGGAATACATTTGGTTTCATTCAATTTGGTTGAATATTTAATAGTTTATTGAGTTATGAAGTGACATTAATTATAATTTGGACATAGGTTCACTTTGATCGCTCTAACTCTATCTCTATATATCGAAATTAATTTATTCTTTTTTTTATAGAAAGCTAACATAAAAACCTATTTCCTACATATTTTTCATAATTTTTTTTCCCTAATTTACTATTTTTCCAGAAGCGTCGAACAGAGAAGTCACTAAATAGTCAGACAACCTATGTTTAGTAAAACTTAAAAAGAAAAGTCTTAATAAACTCCATATATATAACTCATAATAATTGGAAAGCTTTCTCGGAGTACTATCATCCTATATTTGAGTTTTTCAAATGAATTTATTTTATCCAACAAAAAGTTAATGTCAAAGTGGTTTTTTGTCATTATTTTGATGGGTTCAAAGGAGACTCGATTATAGGTGTGAGTGAGGAGTAGAGGGATTATACCAAAGGTATTTTGATCCAAGAGGCTTTTATCTAGCCATTTTGAATTTACTCCTTCAAATGGGACCTCTCAAGGCTTAAATCAACATACTTTCTTAAAAATGTGCAATTTCAGCAAAAATCAGGATGTTCAAAAAAGTGGGACACACTATTGTGGGACCACCCCTAAACAATATTGGATCCATGAAGTAACACTTAAAATTTAAACATATTGGATCGATTGTTTGCTTACAATTATTAGTCTTTAAATCTAATTGATAGTGTTTCCTTTTTTGAAATTTTTACCTTTTTAAACATCAAGTACATCTCTATACCTTGACTTTTCCATAAGATCTACATTTGGGAGAAATGACATGAAGGGGATTGAAAAAGAAGTGTCTTTAATAGAAGCATTCAAAAAGAAATTGGCTACTTAGTTTTTCTAGCATTACTTTTAGAATTCTCTTTCGAATCTATTATTTTCATTACTCTTCACTCCTCGAACTTTTGGTTAAAGATAAGAGAAGCAAAGAGATTATTTTTTGGAGTAGGTTCTAAACATTTAATTTTGATATTCTTTTCAAGTAATGCTTTATCTTTAGGTAGTGTTTCTTCTATAATTTTCAGCTCATCAGACACAAAATACATCAGGATACCTAACTTTTTCTTAATATCTACATTTGGGATATATGACATAAGAAAGAATTGAAAAAGAAAGAGGTCTTTAATAAAAACACTTTGTTTTTGCCATTACTTTTTCTAGTATCCTTTCAAAATTCTTATTTTTGGGCTTCAATAGATTTAACTTTTTAATTCAATTTCTTTGATAATGCCCTACTCATGACAAAAATTGCATTTGAATGGTATTTTTTTTATAGTCAATTTTCTAAGTGTAAGAATATTTCAATGTTAGAATGATGAATTCAAGAGATTATGTAAGAAGATAAATTTCCATGTAGAGAATAGCAACTTAATAATTATTTTCTTTAGATAGTAACTATGTCAATATCCCCTCTAAGATTTAACTTTTATTATATATTCACTCAATTTATCTACAATAACCAAACACCAATAAATTTATTAACAAAAACATACTAAAATATTTATAAATCAAATTTATCCATTTGTTATACAAATAATCCATTTGTTATACAAATACCCATAAAAGAAATGTAAGACTTTCATTGCTCTATTCAAAATAATGTCATTATAATAACTAACAAATATGTTGAAAACTATAAAGTAACTTCACTCTAATGTCCACTTCAACACCACCTATATTTTGAAATACAAGTGATTCATTTTTTAAATCACATTTTAAATTAGTAAAATTAAGAGTATATTTAAAATAATTAAAATTTATCAAATAGATTATAATTTTTTTTAAATAATTTTTATTAAAATAAAATGAAATAGATGAATGAGAAGATGCATTAATAAAATAATGTCAATTTTGGGGGTAAATGTATTTCTTATTTCCCGTTTTTGTTTCTTCTAATTTCGGCCTCATTCCATGAACCAAACGGGGCCTTATGATCTACAACTACAACATACGAGATTGTAGGAATTTCATACTAAAGGCATACATAGCTTAATTCTCAAAAAATTTGAACTTATTTTTTATTTATTTTTAAGCAAGTTCTGCCTAGGGGGCAGTACCCTTTTTATTGCCATAAAAGAGAGATTACAAAATGTAGTTGAGAAACAACTAGAAAACTGGCCACCGGGCTCAGTTGTACAAATACATAATCCCATTACCGATGGACATCAGCCTATCTACTACCCCTTCTGGGAACAAATCCTCATTTTTCTTAGAGAATGTTTCAAAATTTTCCAAGCTATAGTCCTTCACTATTCCTTGTTTGAACAGAGACCATGCCTTGTTCATTTTCTTCTTATTGCCTTCCGCTTGCAGCCAAAAGTATCCTACCATACAACCTTCCACAGGGTTGGCATTAATATTGTCCAAGGAACATATCACTTCATGATATATGCTGTCCTCCACGATCCTTCGCACAATACCGTTGGCCGCCAGAACGTTCCCCACCACTTGTATGACCGGACGAAACAACTCTTCTATCAGGATGCCATCATGGACATGCCCGGCCGACCAGAAGTCTTCTCCTAGGATCGCCACGATCGTGCCATGCTCCTGTTCATTGGCTTTCTTGAAAATTCGTGCTATTTGGCTCTCAGGCGCCTCTTCCATATCTACCCCTTTGGAGCATCCGCAGTTAATTCCTAAATGCTTCGCCATTGTTCTCAGTTACTAGAGGGCTATCGATCATGGATTAAATAGCAAGAAACCCGTCCATCAAATTTGGTCAATTCTTGGGATATACATTTCGATCTTGCAGAGTTCCTATGTACTAGGAAGCCAAGATTCACGGGTTTATCACTGCTTCCCCGCAAGCGTCGTCATCGGTCTTATCATTATCTTATTGCTCTGACGTGATGATCATCTGCAGATCTTTTGGCAGAATATCTTTATTATCGAATCCAAAGTCCGATTTAGTTTCAATCCCCAAGTTAGCTAGGTAATCTGCTGCCCTGTTACCTTCCCTATACACATGTTGTAATTGATAATTGCGGAGTCTTTTCAGGTGTTCCTCGATTTTAGGGAGCCAATCTGCAAAAAATTTGAACTTATAATCTCTCTTTCAAAATAATAAGGATATATAATTTAAAAAAATATATAAAGACACTTTTAAATCTAAATAAAATAAAAACCAAAACCAAATAACAATTAGCAACACGAGCAATATCATTTAGAAATTAAAACGACCTAAAAACAGTTTATATTTCCACGTTTGCATTTAAAAGCAGGGAATGTCGCCCCCAGATGAAAAACAAAAAAATTGCAGCTTTGAATTCCTCTGCAAGCCTGATATTTAATATTCTACCATCCACTGTCTGATTAATCACGGAAAAACCTAAACTTTTTTTTCCCTTAACATTTGTTACCTTTTTAACTCCGAATCTCCCACAACTGTTTTCTTCGAAGATAAAGCAAAACAGTTGTTTTTTCTGTGCCAATTCTCTGAAATGGCTTCCCAATGCCACGTTGAAACACAGTTCAAAAACCCAATAGGCCCAAAAAAGATCTGGCAGAAAACAATCCATCCACTACTTAAAAAACATAATGGAAGTGGTCAGTCAAGAATGCAAGGACAAGACTTTTGCAATGTACGGCCATTCGCTGGATCAACTGTTCTATCTAAACTATCATCAACCCATTGACTCTATTAAAAAAATTCCCATCAGCATGAAAAGATCCGTGCCCACATTCAATCCAAATTCACACCCACTAAACCAGATTTTTAGATCTGTCAACAATGGCAGAAATCTCAAGCACAAGAAATCAACAGGAAAAAAAAATCACAAACCAGAAATTTTATATCTACCGATCTTACAGTTCAAAAAACAGATTCGTTTCAACCAGATATCTTTCAAAATGCTGCCTTTATTCGTTTCAACCAGATGGGGTTGCCTGAAAACGCCTGGCAGAGCTTACTTGGCAGACTGCCCACCTCCAAAAAAAGAAAACTTTTTCCTTTTTTTTTCCTGTTCAGCCATTAATGGAGGTGGACAGAATGCCAGCACACTCTGCAAGAAGTTTTATGGCAACAGCATCTGGAACATTCATTCCATAACTGCTTTCATCACTTGCCCAAATTAAAAAGTTGGGTTTTTGATGAAGAACCCGAGCTGAATAAACATAACTCCACCCATTAATCCCATGCAAGGGGAAACAGAGTGGGATATACACATTTAATATACACCAATGACTGACATACACATTAACTGTGTATATATAGCCATTCTCCGTGCCTTGGCTCTGTGGTACCTACACGCTGACGGTTGGATTCCACTGAAACCGGGATTTGCAAGTAAAATTATCTGTAAACTTCAGTTACAAGCCTAACCCAAGTGATTAATGCTTTTATTGGCCTCATTATATGCATTTAAACCAAAAGAAACTGAAGTTACCAGATAATGGTGAAGTTCTAGTGACTGAATAAGTCATAGCCATTATGATTTTCTCTGCTACTGTGCCTTTTATGGGCATACAAATTTCGAGCCTCGAATCTTATATTTCTTTATGTAGAAGACACAGATTTCATTCTATCCGTATAGGCACTTATAGAGCAGAATGGCTAAGGTCAACTTTGAATGAAAGCTAAGCCTTTTTGGAGCATGCCCTATTAGGGAGCTCTTGGCATCCTATACTTATATGATAGCAGATGGAGATACTGTTTTCAATAGTTATTGTTTATTGTATTTTTATTTACAAGTGTTTTTTCATTTTAATAAGAAAATTGTTTAGGATTATATTTCATAAGTTTGTTAGGATTATATTTTATGATTTGTTAAAAAACTAAGGCCCCGTTTGTTTCGCGGAATTGGAATTGAGTCAAAACCTTATTATCACAAAATCAGGTTTTGAAATCTCGGTTTTGCATCTTGGGGAATTGGAATTTGACTCAAAACCTTATTATCGCAAAACCAGGGTATGATTTCTAATTCCACCTATTTAGTGGGAAGATGATGCCACTCATTTTGGTGTCTAAACCTAGTTTTGCTTGACGAATCCGGAATTGCAATTTAGAGAAACAAACAGCGGATTTGCAAAAACGAGAAGTGTCACTCCCAAAAACGAGAAGTGTCACTCCCAATTCTGTGAAACAAACGGGGCCTAAGGTAAATGGTAAAATCAATATTTGAAAACAAGAGGTGGAGAGATGAGGAGAATACCATGAAAAAAGAATCTAAATTCTAACAATGTTGAAAGTTCTTGAAATTTAAGGATGACTTTCAAATTGTATAACGAGAGGTGGGAGAGATGAGGAGAGAACAATGAAAGGAGAAACTAAAACCTAACAATGTTGAAAATTCTTGAAGTTGAAGAGAGACTATCAAATTGCATAAACACATAAAAAAATAAAGTAAATTGTAGAAAGAACTTTTTGAAAAGGAAAGGTGAGAGAGATGAGGAGAAAACGATGAAAATAACAATGTTGAAAACTAGTGAAATTAAAGAATGACTATCAAATTGCACAAGCACATAAAAAAATAAAGTAAATTATAAAATGAACAATTTAAAAAGAGAGGGGAGAGAGATGAGGAGAAAGCAATGAAAAATGAATCTAAAACCTAACAATGTTGAAAACTCTTGAAAATAAAGAACGACTATCAAATTGCATAAGCACATAACAATCCTATAGAATATTAAAAATATATAAATATTAAATATTAAAAAATATCAAAAAACTATAACATAAAAAACTTTCTACAATGTATCATTAAGGACCCACTTTCTTTTGTTTAGTATCAAGAATTAAAGATATCTACTCAATCAAATTTGACTTTGGCATTGATCTCATTCTTTTAAAACATAAACCTTTTATATTAAAGGAATCCAAAACCTAACAATGTTGAAAATTTTCAAAAATAAAGAAAGATGGTAGATTGCATAAGCACATAAAAGGGAGAAAGTCATAATAAATGGAATAAAAAAACTAACAATTTTGAAAACTCTTGAAATTAAAGCATGACTATAAAATTGCATAAGCAAATAATAATCTTATCAAATATTTGAAAAATATATAGCAAGTTCAAGAAAGCATTACAAGAAAACTTCTATAGACATAATTTTATATTTTGAAAGGATAAACATCAATTGATATTAGTTATTTCAAAAGTATCCATAATGAACTTACTTCACTTTAGTTTAAAGAACTAAAAAATATATATTCAATCAAATTTATTTGACATTGATCTCATAAAACTTTTACATTAAAGAAAATTCAAAACCTAATAATGTTGAAAGCTCTTGAAACTAAGAACCCCCTATCAAATTGATCAGATGTATCAATAACATCTTTCTTTAGTTTAGTATCAAGAAATAAGAAATGTCAATTTAATCGAATCTATCCAACATTCTTCTACAAAAATCATAATAATTTTAAAAGAATAAACACCACTATTTTCTTTTATATCAAGAATTAAAGAATATCTATTCAATCAAATTTATCCCAAACATTGATCTAATCATTTTTTAACATAAATTTTATGTATTCAATTTCATTAATAAACTAAAAACTATTCAATAGATTTAAATTTTTAACTACAAAACCTACTATAAAAATGGAAAGATGTACTTGATGTGGTCAATCTTTTTTAAATATAAACCTGCCATAAAAATGTATACTGTTTGACAAGTCAATGCCCCATAATCATAAGATGCCAGCCCCACCAGGTTTACATGCCAAGAAAACAACTTTCTAAATATAATAGAAAAAAAGAGAGAATGTGTTTGAACTTTTTATCATTACACTTTTCTCTAACTTTGTCAACTAAAAATAAAACTTTTCATCAAAAGGTGGAATAGCTGACTATTGTGGAATTAGTCCAATAAGACTAAATTGCACATGGGTTTCTGATTTAAACAATCATACCGAATCTGTCATAATTCTTACTCTGCCTCACATTTTTTTTAAACTAGTGGGAATGGTCATTATAACTCTAACGGTGACATTTAGACTCTACAATTTACTAGTCTATTTGTAATTGTAAAATAATTTTGACTGCCTTGTTTTCTTTGTAATATATGTGGTTGTAAAATAAATAGCACATAGACTTTTGTATTGATTTTTATGGTTATAATGGATGAGAATTTAATATCATTTTAGTATATGTATGTATGCATGTGCACTTGTACATATAGTTGTTAAAATTAAGCGTATAATACAAAAATAGAATATGTATTGATTCATATTGACTTAAAATTATGCAATTTAATTTCAAAGAATCATCATATAGTTTAATATGTTGTGAAAACATCAATTGCATGAAATGAACTAGGTAGGGGCTCTATAAAAATGATTTGTGAGACACAACAATCATTGAAGGATTTTGTGAATATGGTGACAAGGTAAGAGCGTGCTTGAGGCTAGAATAATATTGAAATGGGTCCATTCATGATTATCAAAGTTCTGTTTACAAGTATGACGTGAAACTAGATAATTGAATCTAAGGAAATCATCACAAAGTGTGCCTTTTTTAGTTTTTCAATTATATTGTAATTCATACAATTGTATGCAATATGATGTCAATCCTAAAAATCTAAGTGAAATGAACATCAATTTGTTAATCCTAAACAATACAAGTTCCTTTAAAGCAAGTAAATGGAAACTTTACATTTTAACTTCTAAATTGAATATAAAATGTAATAAGCATTTCATTGCATCATTTAGACATAATTCTTCATCAACTAATGCATTGTTTGACAATTTTGAACATTGGAACATATCACAAAGCATCATAGAAATGATGTAAAGCACAAATAATCAATAATACAGTGACATGTAAAATAAGTTTGTATCTCTTAACAAAATCAATTACAATCAACAATAATACATTTCCATGTGAAATGAAGATATAATCTACAATGAACTCAATCTTTGACATTTCTCAACTTCCATGAGGGTGAGCATCATTAGAGCAATTTACCTCCAACCAATGACTAGTGGTCTCCTATACGCCTTCCATTAGGAAGTGGTCCTACCCTTCAGAAGGGTAGCAAATCAAGTGAATCTCCATGATCACCATGTTATTTGAGAACTAGTGTTGTGTTCTAAATATAAACAATTTGTCACAAGACTCTAGATACCCTCTAGTTTATTATAACTTATTTGACTATTTTTAATAAATAAACACTATGAACCAATAATGCAAGTAGTAATTTTACATTACTTTGGTCAAATATTTAATAATTGAAAATCATGTTTCATAATGCTAATGTGTTTCGTATATTCACACACCTTTCAAAACTAGGATTGACGATATAATTTAATAATCAATTTCATACAATGGTATTGATAAAACAAAAAAATATTCGTATCACAGTTGAATCTCTTATTGTATCTTCACATTTCAATAATATGTCCATTAATTTTGATTTTTAGATGATAAATTGGCCCATCTCTTTTACACACACGCACGCGCGCGCGCGCACACACACACACACACACACATTCATGTGGGTATGTGTGTGTGCGCGCCTAAATAAATGTATATATTAATTCTTATCAAATGTTTATACATAAATACAAAAGAGAAGATAAATTATATATACTAATCATTTCTTTCTCACCAATAGAAGTTGAAGTGGACCTCTAGCATTTGACATATTTTTATAGTTATTATTTTTCATAATTTTTCACAAGAATATAGACCTAATCATGGTCTGATAACTAAAAACATTCAATATGAAAATAGGGAATAATACAATCAAGATTATAATTATTCTTAATGAATAAAACCCTCTTTTGGGTCATTCAAGTTTAAAAATATAGTCTTCTTATGACAATATTCTTTATAATATACAAATTTATCAAAACATCTATAATTGATGCATTGATAATCCTTATTATATATGTTCATAGACCTTTAAAGATATAAAAATTGTCGCTACAATAGCTTGTTGGTGTGAATGTTGTTATTCACATGATTTATGTTTACTTAGTTCTAGGTGGAATCTAAAAGTTCTTATAATGGCCTATCTTATCCCATTATTAACCTTTAGTTACTTAACATTTAATATTGTGCATTAAACATTTATTTTTTGTTGTAGGTGGTTAGCTCATACCTCATCACACCTTGTTTATACATAAAAGCTTTTTGTACATAGTAATATTTCTCTTTACTCATTATTGATCTCATATTGGTGAAATATCTTTGTGTTGATTCTCTCTTGATTGTGAAGGTTATTTGGTTTTCTTATTGTTGTTCTTGGGTCATACACCAACATGGTATCAAAGCCAACAATCTTTCTACCCCTTCATTGCTGGAGAGTTTTCACCAATACTCAATTTTCAAGTCATGGATTATTTTGATCTACATTTTTTGATGTTATATGTGCCATTGTATTAGAAGCATCAGCTTGCAGGTGTATGTTTGTTCACCAAACCCATGTTTATTTCTTGTTTGGTCAAGGTCTTTGTTTGGAGGGCATTTTTCTCAAACCCGCATTTGAGGGTGATATCCCTCCCTCTCCTCCTCTTCCTCTCTTCTCAAGCCATGGTTGTCATGTCATAACAAAAGAACATTGAGTTACTCACTCCAAATAATTATCAAACGTGGAAGCTCAAAATATCACAGTTGGTACAATATAGGGGTCTTTGGAAAATGCTAGATGTAGATCAAACTAAGTTCACTAAGATATTTGAGAAATTTTTTCTAGAAACAAAATGGATAAGGCTAAAGGACTCAAAGTTTACATGTATCTAATTATTTATTATTTCACACTATGGAGTGTAAAACACATATATAAGTGTGGGACAGCTGTGAAGTTGTATGGTATGGTCAATCAATTCAAAATCTTGCAACTTGAAATATATCTCACTTCTCTTTCTCCAAATGCATTTCCCACTATTAAAGATTTCCTTGCCTAGTTTAAGTTGATTTTGTCACAATTGAAAGGATGTGGTCATGCAAAAATTTGATAACGAGTGTATCTTCTTGATCATGTCTAGATTAAGAGGTGTTTTCCAAATGTTTTCTTCAAATTTTTATTCTACTATGGATGCCATGGATAAGATCATAAGATGCCTTCCTTTGAGGTATTTTATGATCATCTTATCAGAGAGAAGGTCAAGTTGATTTAGATGGATGCACTTCCTAAGATTCATGTTTTGATGTCTTAAGGGTAAGAATAATTGTTATCACAAAATTTTGCACCCATGCTTTGGGTATGCCCTCAAGAAACCTTATTAAACATTGAGACATCCTCCCAAGTGTGGGACTTGCACATGTGAGGCTAAATCTTCATAGAAAATAGACTTCCTTACAATTGGGGTGCACCTAAACTATAACTTTGAGGGAAAAGGGAAGAAGGATTATATAAAAGTAAAGGGGGTGATGCACCAGATTGAAACTTGGTTTCTCCCTGCCCATGAATGCACATAACCTCAACAAGAACCACCAACATACATATTTCCTAATCTTATTTCATCCCAAAGACATACATGAAATTCAAAACTTAAGAAATGTTGCAGGGAAAGAGATTCACAAGACAACAACTACCAATAGATTCACATGAAATATAAGCGAAGGACAGAGAAAAGAAGCATCCAATTTAAGGAAACAAGAATATGCACAAGATAATTGAATGTGGAAAAAGGTAAAAAAAAAAAGAAAAAAAGATTTCATTGAAATGTGGCAAAAATAAGATTACAATTGCAGGACATAACCACTGCAAAGAACCAAAGGAGAATAACCAAAAATTATGTACAATAATTTCCTTTATAGATCAGACATAACTTAGATTTTACATTTGAGTTCAAACCCCAACTGGATTGGAGTTAGGTCATTGAAGGAAGAAAGAAATAACTATCAGATAAAGATATGATCTTTGTTTGCAACTTAATCCATATAAGTGACAAAAAGACCAAATGAATGCATGTGGTAGATGGAATGGACAAATCATACCCCTAAAAGTGATAAATGAACATGGGATGCACTAACGTCATGTTCCAGACCCAAAGAAGTCACTCCACATTGATTATTCAATCCTAGTACTGTTTCATGGATGTAAATAGCCAAATCATGTTGTTGGCAAAAGAACATCGAAATGGAAAATGTGATATGTTAACCCACTCCACACACCCGCACAAAGCATCATCACATATATTAATTCCCCGCAGGGATGTGTGACACAAATCTCTTTTATACCCTTGGCATCTGGCTCCCCGCATACCTACAAGCATCATCGCCTTTTAGCTCATACCACACACACTCGCAAGAATCTAAGAAAACCATAAGCTAAGATTGTGGGGGGGTGGGGGGAACCAAAAGGTGGGATAACACAATGTGTTAAATCACCAGATATTTTGGTGAAACGTGCCACTTCATTGGGAAATCATTTGTCTCCTTTAATCTCCATTGTTGCATCAAAATCGTCACATTTTGAAGAGATTCTACACATGTCTCATCGACATTCATCCTTATTTCATTTCGACAAGACAAAAGGGAAGTTCCAACAAAATAACAAGTGAACACTAAGGGGAGGATAACACAACATGTTAGCCACTGGAACATGATGTGTTAGCCCACTAAAGTAGAGTTTAGCCTATGATAGTGTGTCTTAGATCAGTTATCTACGATGGGATAATGGTGGAAAAAATAGCCAACAATAACAAAAATCCTAAGATAGATTCTCCTAGAGGTGGTGTGCCTCCCTCCAAACCTTAGGCAAAGAATAATTAGAAGTCTAATCCTCCCCCTCCTCCTCCTAACTCAGGGGAATCATCCTCCAAGTATAAAAATAAGAAGAATTATTATTCATTTTGTGGAAAATTGAGACATAATTATGCACATTTTTTTACAAGGTTAGTAGCATTGTGGGAAGTTATAAGGAAGCTTAACATTTTAAAGTCTAAGTCTTCTTCTTTGGGAAAAAGGAAAGTTGTTTTAGCTAAGGATTAATCCTCTACCAGTGACAAATAGATTCTTGATTTAGGCGTTTCACATCACATAACTCATTCGAAGGATCATATTGATTCTATTTTAGCTAGTAATACTTATCATATTGCAATTGGAAACTCTTCATAGATTTCAGATTTAAGGATAGACTCAGTTCCGATGGAGGGTGGTTTCATTGATGATGTTATTCTTCTTCTTGATATTTCATAGAAACTCCTTTGCATTTATCAAATTTTTCTTCATAGTAATGGGAGGCTAGTTGATTTTTCTCCCAATTATGTGACTACTTAAGAGTTGTACAAGATTTTGAGAAGGTTGTTGCACAAAGATGGGGGACCAAAAAGGGGGTATAAGATGTCACTTTTTTTCTAAAATCAGCAAGCTCTGAACTTCAACGTGAAATTGAAGATTCTTATACTTAATTTACATTTTATGTATATATTTTCAGGATGTTTGAGAGTGGTTTCAGCTTCATAGAGTTAAGATAAAGATTCTATATTTTGAGGGTTTTTAGAAAATTTTAGACACCCAAATTTTAGGAATCGACACATTGTCTTCAACATGATTCTCGTTGGACTTTTGATTATAACCTTAAGCCCTTGACTCGATTAAGGATGCTCTTTAGGGTTCTAAGTGGTTCTAATGTATCATAAGGGTTCATAAAGGTTCCTAAGTAGTCCTAGGTCCCCTTAGGACCCATTACGACCCCTTAAGACACATTAGGGCCTCTTAAGACCCCTTAGGACACATTAATCATCATAGGACACACTAATGAGCTCTAATATGTTCTAATGTGTACTAATGTTTTGTAAGGGGTTTTAATGGGTTCTAAGTGGTCTTAGGAACCCTTAGGACCCATTATGACCCCTTAGGACCCATTAAGACCCATTAGGACTCATTAGGACCCCTTAGAACACATTAACAATCATAGGACCCATTAGAGAGAGAGAGAGAGAGAAAGAGAGCATTAATCACCGTAAGACACTCTTTAGAGTTCTAAGTGGTTCTAATGTATCATAAGGGGTCATAATGGGTCCTAAGTGGTCCTATAACCCTTTAGGAACCATTACAACCCCTTAGGACCCATTAGGACCTCTTAGGATACATTAGGACCTCTTAGGACCCCTTAAAATGCATTAATCATTTTTTAACACACTAATGGGCGTTGATGTGTCCTAATGTTTCCTAAGGGGTTATAATGGGTTCTAAATGGTCCTAGGAAACCTTAGGACCCATTACAACCCCTTAGGACTCATTAAGACCCATTATAACACATTAGGACCCATTAGAACTCCTTAGAACACATTAATAGTCATAGGATGCATTAGAGAGAGAGAAGGTGAGGACCCATTACAACCCCTCTCTCTTTATGTTAAGGGTCGTAAGGATTGTCAACGGGTTCTAGGATACATTAATGTGTCCCAAGACCCATTACCATACACTAATGAATGGTAAGGGGTCCTAAGGGGTCTTAAGGGGTCCTAAGACACATTAATGTGTCCTAGCACCCCTTAAGACCCCTCTCTTTACATATTAGGGATCGTAGGATTGTTAAGGGGTTCTAGGACACATTAGTGTGTCTTAGAACCCCTATAGAATCCCTAGGACCCCTTACCATACACTAATGAATGGTAAGGAGTCCTAAGACACATTAATGTGTCCTAGGACTCTTCATGACCCCTTAAAAACTTTTAAGACACCTAAGATGTATGATAGGGGGTCATAAGGGATCCTAGGATACATTAATGTGTCCTAGAACCCCTTATGACCCCTTAGGACCCTTGAGGATCCATCTCTCTAAATATTAGGGATTGTAAGGGTTTTTAATATGTCGTAGGACCTCTTAGACCCCTTACAACCCCTTAGGACACCTTACCATGCACTAATGAATGGTAAGGGGAGATAAGGGGTTTTCAGTGGTCTTAAGGGGTCCTAGGACACATTACTGTGTCATGGGACCCCTTAAGACCCCTTACGACCCCTTATAATAGGATAATGAATTTTAAGGGGTCTTAAGGAGTCCTTAGTGGTTTGAAGTGGTCATAGGACACATTACTATGTCGTAAGACCCTTTAAGACCCCTTAGGACCCCTTACCATACACTAATGTATGGTAAGGGTTCATAAGGGGTCTTAAGGGGTTGTATGACACATTAATTTGTTCTAGAACGCCTTATGACCCCTTAGGACCCTTTAGCACATGTAAGATGTAGGGAAATGGGTCATAAGGGGTCCTAGGACCCCTAATGATCCCTTAATACCCTTTAGAAATCCTCTCTCTACATCTTAAGTATCATAAGGGTTGTTAACTTGACCTAGAACACATCATTTTGTCCAAGGACCTCTTAAGACCCCTTAGGACCCCTTACCATACACTAATGTATGGTAAGATATCGTAAGGGGTCTTAAGGTGTTATAAAACACATTAATATGTCCTAGAACCCCTTAAGACCCCTTAGGATACTTTAAGATCCCTAAGATGTATGATAAGGGGTGGTAAGGTGTCCTAAGGGGTCATAAGGAGTTTTAGGACATATTAATGTGTCCTAGGACCCCTTATCACCCCTTACAACCCTTGAAGGCCCCTCTCTCTACATCTTAGGGGTCATAAGGGTTGTTAAGGGGTCCTAAGACACATTAATGTGCTCTATGACCCCTTATACCCCTTATGACCCCTTATGAACCCTTACCATACACTAATGAATGGTAAGGGGTCCTAAGAGTTCGTAAGTGGTCTTAAGGGATCCTAGAAGACATTAATGTGTCTTAGAACCCCTTATGACCCCTTAAGAGCCTTTATGACCCCTAATATGTATGGTAAGGGGTCATAAGGTTTCCTAAGGGTCAAAAAGGGTCATAGGACACATTAATGTGTCCTAGGATCCCTTCTGGCCCTTTAGGACCCTTGAATGCCCCTCTCTCTACATTGTCAGGGTAATAATGGTTTTTAGGGTGTCTTATGACACATTAATGTGTCCTAGGACCCCTTAGACCCCTTACAGCCCCTTAGGACACCTTTCCATACACTAGTGAATGATAATGTGTCCTAAGGGGTTGTAAGGGGTCTTAAGACACATTAATGTGTCATAGGAACCCTTATGACCCCTTATGACCTTTTAAGACCCTTAAGATGTATGGTAATTGGTCCTAAGGGGTCATAAGGGGTTATATAACCCCTTATTGCCCCTTAGGCCCCTTTAACATCCCTAAGATGTAGTGTAAGGGGTCCTAAGGGGTCCTATGACACTTTAATATGTTCTAGGACCCCTTATGACCCCTTAGTACCCTTTAGGACCACTCTCTCTACATATTAGATGTTATAAGGGTTTTTAATGTATCCTGTGACACATTATTATGACATACGACTCCCTAACACCCCTTACCATACACTGATTTATGGTAAGGGGTCTTAAGAGGTCCTAAGACACATTAATGTGTCCTAGAACCTCTTTTGACCCCTTAGGACCCTTTAATACCCCTAATATGTATGGTAAGGAGTCCTAAGGGGTCATAAGGTCCTAAGACCCCTTATGACCCTTTAAGACCTATCTCTACATATTATGGTTCGTAAGGGTTTTAAAGGGGTCATAGTCCACACATTAATGTGTCTTAGGACACCTTAGACCCCTTATGACCCCTTAAGATCCCTTACCATGCACTCAAAAATGTTAAGGGGTCTTATAAAGGGTTGTAAGGGGTCTTAAGGGATCCTAAGACACTTTAATGTCTTCTAAGATCCGTTATGACCCCTTACAAACCTTTAGGACCCCCTAAGATGTATGATAAGGGTTGTAAGCGGTCATAAGGGGTATTATAACACATTAATGTGTTCTACAACCCCTTATGATCCCTTGGGACCCTTTAAGATCACTCTCTCTGCATATTAGGGGTTGTAAGGGTTGTTAAGGGTTCATAGGACACATCAATGTGTCGTAGGAACCCTTAGAAGCCCTATGACCCCTTAGGACCCCTTACCATACACTAATTAATTTTAAGGAGTCCTAAGGGCTTGTAAGTGGTCTTAAGGGGTCATATGACACATTAGCATGTCCTAGAACCCTTTGTGACCCCTTAGGACCCTTTACGACGCCTGAGATGTATGGTAAGGGGTCATAAGTTATCCTAAGGGTCAAATGGGTCCTAGAACACATTAATGTGTCCTAGGACCCCTTATGACCCTTTAGGACCCCTCTCTCTACATCTTAGATATTGTAAGGGTTGTTAACAGGTCCTAGGAAACATTACTGTGTCCTAACACTCTCTAACACCTCTTAGGACCCCTTACCATATAGTAATGTATGGTAAGGGGTCATAAGGGGTCCTTGGACACATTAATGTGTCCTAAAACCCCTTATGACCCCTTAGGATCCTTTTATACCCTTAAGATGTATGGTAAGGTGTCATAATATGTCCTAAGGGGTCATAAGGGGTCCTAGGACACATTTGGACCCCTTATGACCCTTTACGACCCATCTCTCTACATATTAGGGGTTGTAAGGGTTTTTAAGGGGTCATAGTCCACACATTAATGTGTATCAGGATACCTTAGACCCCTTACAACCCCTTACCACACACTAACCAATGTTAAGGGGTTCTAGAAGGGGTGGTAAGGGGTCTTAAGGGGTCCTAAGACACATTAATGTGTTGTAGGATTTCTTATAACCCCTTACGACCCTTTAGGACCCCTAAGATGTATTATAAGGGGTCATAAGGTGTCCTAGGACACATTAAAGTGTCCTAGAACCCATTATGAACCCTTAAGACCCTTAAAGACCCCTCTCTCTACATCTTAGGGGTCATAGGGGTATTTAAGGGGTCGTAGGACACATTAATGTGTCCTAGGACCCCTTAGAACTCCTATAAACCCTTATGACCCCTCACTATACACTAATGAATTATAAGGAGTCCTAAGGGCTTGTAAGTGGTCTTAAGGGGTCATATGACACATTAGCATGTTCTAGAATCCCTTATGACTCCTTAGGACCCTTTGCAACACCTAAGATGTATGGTAAGGGGTCCTAAGGTGTCCTAAGGGGTCATAAGTAGTCCTGGGACACATTAAAGGGACACAATGGGTTATAAGGGGTCCTAGGACAAAATAATGTGTCCTAGGATGCCCTATGACCACTTAGGATCATTGAAGACCCCTCTCTACATATTAGGGTTTTTAAGGGGTCCACCCCTTAAGACCCTTTAAGATCCCTAATATGTATGATAAGGTGTCCTAATGGGTCATAAGGGGTCCTAAAACATAATAATTTGTCCTAGGACCCCTTATGACTCCTTAGGGGCCTTTTAGAACCCTTTCTCTACATCTTATGGGTCATAAATGTTGTTAAGGGGACCTAAGACACTTTAATGTGTCTTAGGACCCCTTATACCCCTTGCGACCCCTTAGGACCCCTTACCATAAACTAATAAATGGTAAGGGGTCCTATAGGTTTGTTGGTGGTCTTAAGGGGTCCTAGGACACATTAACATTTTCTAGAACACCTTATGACCGTGTAAGACCCTTTACAACCCCTAATATGTATGGTAAGGGGTCCTAAGGTCTTTTAAGGGTTCATAAGGGTCTCTCTCTCTCTCTCTCTCTCTCTCTCTCTCTCTCTCTCTCTCTCAACACGGTTAAACATACATGTAAATTACTAAACTAACCATAGCATAAAAAATACAAAGAGAAATGATCATGCACAAGCCAAGGGATTAAGGTTATAATAAATAGTCTACTAAGAATCATGCTGAAGACAATGTGCTGATTCTTGAAATTTGGCTAAATATGAAATTTGCTAAAAATGCTCAAAATCTAGAATCTTTATCTTAACTCCTATGAAGATGAAACCACTCTCAAACATCCTGAAAGTATATACATAAAATTTAAGTTAAGTATAAGAATAATCTTCCTTTCTTATAGTTAAATGTTACATTTTATGTATTGACCTAGTGCTGGAATTGGTCTAGTAGGACCATTTGGGCTTTCTCCCTCCCTGTCTTAAGCCTTTTCTTATGGTTTATATAGTGTACGTGATATAGTGAATACACACTATAGTGCACACACTATAATGCGCACATGCTATTGACTTTAATTGTCCTAGCCTTAGGCTTGGACAATCAAAGCCATAGCATGTGCATGCTATACGACATACACCCTATTTCTTTTGGGGTACCCAAAAAATTTTGGCATATTTTTAGTCCGCCATCTTCATGCATATACCCCTTATGAATGTCTTATTGTCATCGATGTCAAACTTATAATATGCAAGTCTTTCGTTGGTTTAGAAGCTTTGTATAGTTGTTGCAATGCTCTTGAGAAGTATAGTAGAAGAAGTAAATGCACATATCAATAGAGGTGTTTGTGATTTATTGGAACAATTTGCATAGGGTATTTTTAGATGTCTCAATATCTACCCAGAGTATTTTCAAGTGTACAAAATTATATGCATATAGTTGGAGCATCACAAGCAGATGAAAATAATTGGAGATGTTATCAAATGAAATGATTAGTTATCTTAGTTCCTATCTAGTGATCTGGAGTTCAATTTTGATATTTGATAATTATAAATAACATTGTGTGTCTATTCTATTGAATAATGAGATAGTGCATGTCTTTTCTTTTTCTACTCTGTATTTTGATGCATCAATTGATCTTTGTTTGCAATTTGGGTATGATGTAGATGAAGGTCAAAAGATATTATATTTTATATTTTATGGTCCAATATACTCCAGAGTTAGATATAACACTCGGAGTCTTAAGTTGCTCGGAAACAAAAGAATAATTTATAGGAATGCACTGCATTCCTCTTTTCCATGTGTTTTTAATGTTGCAATGCATCAACATAACCTTATTATAATTAGGAGATGGTGTATTTTTTATTGCATTTGTTTTGGCAGTCTACACTATTTTTTGAGATTTTTTGGTAAACTTGATTAACAATTATATTTATTTGGGCCTTGTGTGTGTAAATTGTGGACCTATGAACTTGCACACAATACTTCAATAGATCATTGCATTAATGGGTTAGTATCAATGGAATTCATCAAAATAGAAAAGAAAACTCATTATAAATCAATCTATTTCTTCCTAATTAAGGTAAGTTGATCTATTGAAAATGCTCTTAGATTAAACATGTTAGACGAGTGACTAGAATACCTTAAAATGGAATATTTAAATGAGTATGATGAAATAAATGCATACTTTATTCAAGATCTTGCCAAAAACCATGCAAATTAAGCTATAAATACCAAATCTAAGCTACAAAATGCATCTAAGAGTTAAGCTCCATGATTCAAATAAAATGAAATTGATCTAAGATAAAGAAACTATGACACAATTTAAGATATTTAAGATGCACAATTAAACACTAAATGGATTTTGACATTATAACATTGCTATGAAAATTCATTCTCTTCTCCTCCTCTAGAGCTTAAGATGAGCTTGGTTTTATAAGAATTCCATGAGATTGGGTGGTTTGGATTCAAACTTGGTGAAGGGTTGAGATTCTCCCTTTCTTGATCCATGTGATTTTTTTTAATTGGATCCATTTGTGCTTTCTTGTTTGTTGGAGAATGAGAAAATTTAGTTGATTTATTTATCTCCATTTAATTAGAAAGTCTAGCAAATGGGTTCATTTAATTAAAAGTACTAGAATCTTTAATTAAATGACTTGATTTAATGATTAACTAGCCTTGATTCTTTATTAGGAATTAATTGATGATTGATTTAATTATGAAAGCCTATAGACCAAATTAATCACATAATCAGGTCTAGTATGAGATTCATTGCCTTTCATTAGGACTTTATCTTATTCGGTTAAGATTACGGATCGATTATTTGAGATTAAGGGCTTTAGGTTTACTAGACGAGTTTCAGGTGGTTACATTTTCCCTTCTTTGAATCGATGTGTGATCATCGCGTTGATTCAAAGAACATAGGATGTTGAAGTAGAAACTAATTTTGAACTTGATTGAACGAAGATCGGTTGAGAAAAATGGGAATTTTTAGCTTGATATGAAGCAATGAAACTAAACACTTGTCTATTGATGATGACATCTAACCATTTTGATGTGAAGAGATGAAATCGATCAATGTCAGGAAGACTCCTAAACCAAGAGATTAGTTTGAATGAATAGCCAACTTGATGAAGTGCGATGAAACTGACTACCGTTAAGAGATTGATTGGAGTACAATTAACTTGATATGGATTCTAAAGAAGCTAATTACCTTATTAGGAAGACACTACCAGATTGATGCGATTTGATAAAACTGATATGCCCCTAGAGATTCAACTGAGTTGAAGCAAATTGATGTTTGCCTAAGTAATTCAATTTGAAGCGATGAAATCACTTGTTCAGAAAGATTGAAGAACCTCAACTTGATATAGATCCAAATAATGTAGGATTCGCTAGGATTTTACACCTTTTCCCAGGAGGGGGTTTCCTGAAGTTATCCCTGCATTTGATTGACAATTCGACACATGATTTAATCTCATTGTGCTTTGATAGATTGACACTCTAGTTATATGATATGAGATTCTTATTTTGATCACTAAATGATGTGCATGTATGGTCTTGCTTATACTTATGGGTGAATTTACTTTCCATGTGTTGTTTCTATGGATGCACTTTCTTTTCAGTATGATATTATGTATGTGAATGAATGCACTGATGTTCTTGTAATTTTCTCATTGATAAAATGTAAATGATAATGCGATTATCTTTCTTTCAATGTGTTATGAATGTTTATGCAATGAGTGTACTAAGATTCTTAATGAAATATTAATATTATGTGCATTGTGAATCCAATTGATATGAGTATATATGCAACTAACATCTCATGAAGGTGATGTATTTGTGTCAATATCCAAATACTTGATCGTGTTAAGGATGATGTCCATAGTTGACCACTGATGTAAGAAATGATGTCTATCTCAATTAGAATTCCCAGATTAAGATTATTGAGTGTAAGAAATGTTACCATGCCAAAGACTAAATGAAAGCCTAGAATGAATGCAAGCTAGGATGCTAGTCACTTTGATCTTTTAGTTGTTGTTATCATCATTGAGCAGTTCAGAACATCAAAGTCAGTAAAACCCTCAGTGGTGCCAATGCGACCATGAGAATATGAATATGAATTTTATCGGATGAATTGTCGAAAGTCACATAAGTACCAAGGAATACAGAGCCAGGATGACCTGAGTGTGACTTCCTTTTTGATATTGCAATTTTCCACAAGCATCGGGGCATGTAGACTAGCCAAGATGACCTGAGTGATTCTTGCGTGTCCAGCCAAACAAGGGATCCTTATGTTCTTGTGCAAATAATAATATTGTGTCTGCAATGACCCATTATTTTTCATATCCTTGGACAATCGCCATGTTACCCATAATGAAATTTGCATTCCTATACTTGGGTATGTTCTGTTGTATTGCACAATACTAAGATATCACTCAAAATAGACAACAAGATAGCTCCAATCTCACCGAAGACCTCAAATTAAAAGAGTTGATGTATGTGCGACATACCATAAGTGTGGAGGCTCTTATCACAGACACCCAATTTATTTGATATTTTAGGATCATCGAAACCACACTCACAAGAAGAAACCAAAGAAAAGTATCATGCCTCCAATCCTTTCTTCTCTAGTCCATAGAGATGTTTGATTTACTCGAGAGACGAGAAATAAAAATCCAAGATAATAGACAACATACAAAGAAAAATCACATCTTCTTCCTTGCCACTCTAGTCCATGAACATCATCGAGTTTCTCTGAAGACATAATCATCATACCTCAAATAGTTGTGAATGTCTAGTTTGTGTTCGTAGATTTGTTTGTCTCTTGGTGAAATTTGAGAAATACCAATGCTTGTGTTGGTGTGCAGTGTTTGTTGTTTCTTCGATCAATTTTTTGGGAGATGTGTCAAATGGGTGTTTAGAAACACTATTTTATGAGATTAGTGTTGAAAAACACTAGTGTGTCAATGGAAAACTATCCAATGATGAGAGACCAAGAGGATTGACTCTGATTTATGGGACAACTAACTGACAAGATATGGACTTGGCTGACAAGATTGCTTTTGGGAAACTGCCCACAGTTAGGTCTGATTATCCTAGGATGAAGATATAGATCGATTTAAATCCATGATGGTGCCGTGAGGGCTGATTAAGTTCTACAAGGTCACAAAAGTGAAAAAATATATAGACAAGTAAGAAAGAAAGTTGAAGCCTCTGCAGACAAGATAGCCAAGTGAAACATTGATAGATGGAGCGCAAGTTAAAAGTGATGCCTATTTACTAGGTTTTCACCACTTGGAAGGATTTCTATTTTTGCTACTAAGGTGCCTATTTGTCAGGTTTTCACCAAGACGCTTTTCTTGTTTTCAATTTTTTTATACTTTTTGATTTTTTTTGTTATCATCAAGGTGCCTATTTGCCAGGTTTTCACCAATATAATGATTTTTTTATGACTTTTTCTGATGTTTTTTCTTTTTTTTTTAAGGATCATTTTCACTACTTTTTGGATTTTCTTCTTTTTTTGTTGTTTTTGGTATTTTTCAGGAATATTTTCTTTGTACAGGAACTTCTCATTCAAAGAATGTCTAGTTGTATAAATTTTTCTTCTGGATAGTATTGATCAAGTCAAGGAGAAGATCTCCTTCTGGATTTGATAGTCGATAGGCTTCAGAACCAAATGTTGCAGTAATCATGAAGGGACCCAGCCAGTTGGGTTAAGATTTTCCCTTATGTTCTTGATGTTGTTGATTCTTTGAATTTTCTCTAAGTACAAGATCTTTGACCTAAAAATCTTAGTGCCTAAACTTATTTTAATATCCTCGTGACATTCTCTTTTGATAGACCCTCAGGTGGTTGAATTCTTCCTTTCTTCTTTCATCAAGCAGTTCTAACTCTTGGATTCTGGAAATCTGATAATCTTCATCGGTTATGAGTCCTTGTAAAGGGACTCTGAGTGATAGTACATCTAACTCAATAGGAAATGACGCTTCTAAACCATACACCAAAACAAAATGTGTTTCCCCTATAGGTGTTCTGATATTGGTCATGTATGCCCATAATGCTAGATTTAGTTGAAGATGCCAATCCTTGCCAGATTTTTTCACTGTTTTGTGTAATATTTTGAGAATTATTTTGTTGGAAGCCTCAACCTATCCATTCCCTTATAGGTAGTAGATAGAAGAGAAGTGTTGGGTGATGTGAAACTTCTTGCATAGTTCATCGATATCCTTGTTCTTGAATTTCCCTCCATTTTCAGTTACAATAGAAGAGGGTATCTTGTATCTATAAATGGTATAGTTTAGGGTAAACATGGACACTTGTTTTCCAGTTGCCTTGATAAAAGGGATGACTTCCACCCACTTTTTTAAGTAGTCCATAGAGGTTATAATAAACTTGTGTCCATTTGATGATGAAGGATTAATTTAACCAACAATGTTAAAGGCCCATTGTTGAAACGACTAGTATGTGATAAATGACAACTCTCTAGTAGGAGTGTGGATCAAGTTACTGTGTAGTTGGAATTTATTGCAAGACTTGGAATACTGAACATCTTTCTCCATGGTAGGATAATAATATCCCTCTCATAAGTTGCTTAGCTAATGAAAGGTCATTTGAATGTGATCCACAAATATCGTCATGGACTTTGTGTAATGCATGTTTAGATTCTTCACATTCTAAACACCTAAGGAGAGCATTGTCTAGACCTAGCCTATATAAATTGTTAGCAATGATCAAGTAACATGATACATTTCTTATGAGGTTTTTATTTTTACTATTAGATAAGCCATTAGGGATAACTTGGTCTCTCAAGTATAAGTATATTTGGCTATATCTAGAGGAATCATGTCACACAATGGAACACACTATTTGGGATTCAGGGGAATCATATGTCAGGAAGGGAAGTTGTTCCACCAATAAATTATAGCAGAATTAATGTTCTTCGAGATGTAGCATCGAGGCTAGAGTAGCCATGGCATTAAATACTTTATTTTATGCTCTCGACATTTGTTGGAAGGTGTTAAAAAAATTATGTCTTCAAATCGTCAACCATTCTCTTATACGACATGTGATTTTCATCTTTGGTCTGGTACTGATAATTGATTTTATTGATGATTAGCTATGAGTCTTCATAAATGTACAACTCCAAAATTTTCCATTCAATAGCTAGCTTCAATCCATTCACTAAAGCTTCATACTCAATAATGTTTTTAGAATATGGAAACATCATCTTGTAAGCTTTAGGAATCTGAAAAACACACCGACACCTAATCCCTATTGGGTAAAGGATCCATCGAAGAACATCTTCCACAAGTGTTCTGTCAAATGTAGTATTGCATCATAAGGGAATTCTATTGTCAGGGGTTTGGTATCTTGTAGAGGTGCATTAGCTAGGTGATCGACAATAACTTGAACCTTGATGGCCTTTCTGTCCACATATTCGATATCGAAGTCACTCAGGATCATGACCCATTTTTCCAACCTATTAGTGAATGATATTTTGTTCAATAGGTACTTTAATAGATCAATTTTAGCAACTAGTTTCAGTGACTGAGCCAACATATAGTCTAAAATTTTGTGAGGAAAACACCACTGCTAGACAAGATTTCTCAATGATAGTGTAATTAAACTTGTAGGAAACTAGTGTTCTACTGATATAATATACATCGCTTTCTTTCCCTGTATTGTCATTTTGTGCAAGTAGACCTCTAAGTGACATGGTTGTATCTGAAATGTACAATAAAAAAGGTTTTCCATTTATAGGCACCATTAGGATGGGTGGATTTGTTAGGTATTCTTTGATTTTTTGGAATTTATTTTCACATACCTCATCCCATTTGAATGCCACTCTTTTATGCAATGTTTTTGTAAAGGGATAAGCCTTATCTACTAGCTGTGAGATAAACCTTCTAATGGATTGTAGTTTCCCTTGTAAACTCCTAATTGTACTAATGTTCTTTGGCAGTTGCTTTGCCATTATAGATTTTACCTTTGATGGATCAACTTCAATTCCCTCTGCTAATACAATGCATCTCAAGGGTTTTCCTAAACTTACTCCAAATGCACATTTCTTTGGATTTAACCTAAGTTGAAATTGCTCCATTCTATCAAATATTTTCCTTAGATCTTCTATGTGGGTTGTTCTGTTGATAGATTTTTCAAGTGTATAATCCACATAATCTTCCATATTTTTATGCATCATGTCATGGAAGATAGTTGTCATTTCCATTTGATATGTGGTGCCTGTATTTTTAATTCTGAATGGAATGATGTTCCAACAGGACATGCCCCAAGCACAAGTGAAATTTTTATTTTCCTGACCTTTAGACGCTATCTTGATCTAGTTGTAACCTGAGAAACCATCCATTAAAGAGTACATTTCATATCCAACAGTGAGATCCATGATCATGTAGATATGAGGAAGAGGAAAATAATCTTTGGGATATGCCTTGTTTAAATCCCTAAAATTAGTCCATACCTAAATATATTTGTCGGGCTTAGAAAATGGGACAATATTGGAAATCTGGTCAGCATAAACTATTTATCTGAGGAATTTATATTTTAGGAGATTTTCTAGTTCTTCTTTAATTAGAAATGCCACATGAGGGTGCATCTTTTGGGTTTTTTATTTGCCTAGTGTATCATTGAAAAATGGAAGCACTTCCATTTTGGACTGGTTTAGCCCTCCAAGTAAGTGGTTTGGGGTCATGTCAAACACCTTGAGTAGGTCTTTGACTTGGATCTGGCTTTTCCCCTGTTCTACCCTATTTCACACTTCTCTCCGGCCTGTTTCTAGCATCATGCTCTACAAATTTTAGGTTCTTGACCTCATGGTCAAGGTTAACCTTCTTGATCAAGGTCAACCTCGACCTTGACCTAGGTCAGGTTCAACCTCGGCCCTGACCTAGGGTCCAAATTTCAAGTTTTCAAGGTTTCCAAATGTTAGGGTTTGGAAAGATTTGATTCCCACTTTTGGGTCGGCTGTTTCAGTCTCCGAAGTAATGAATCTTGAAATTATATTTAATATAGGTCCACTTCTAGGGGTATAGGTCTAATTGGAATTTAATTCTCCTATGTAGGCCTCTCTAGAACATTGTACCCTAGATTTGTATATAAGGAAGCTCTTCTCCTCTCATTTTCTCTAAGACTTGAAAAGACAAGATTTGGAGAGAAAAAAGACTTTGAGCACCTAAGACACATAATCTATTGAAGTGATCATCTACTCTCAAGAATTCAAGCATTAAATAATTCAAGCATTCAATTCATCAAGGAGATCCATTGGTATCCATTGAAGGATTCAAGCTCTATGGAGCCCTCTTGTTGAAGATTTCTCCATCCACATCCATGCAAGCTTCTCCCTATTCCAAGATCCATTCAAGATTGGTGTTGAAGATCTAAAAGAAATTGATTTGAGACATCCTACATCCTACATTATACATTCTACATTCATTTGGAGCATACATACTTGTGGATCCAAGGATTTGAATCCTCCACAAGGGTTTCTATACAAGTAAGGTAAATTTGTTCATTTACTTTGTTTATCTCTGCAATTTCAATTATATTTTAAGGTTAATTCCAAAACTGGGGTTTGACCAAGGCAAACCCCTCCCCCCCAACAAACAAAACCATTTTTCTTGTAGGTAAAGGTACAAGACAGTCAATTACAAAGCAAATTTGGATACCCTTTTCAGCCAACTTTCAGGATCCACGAATAGATTTTTTGTCGGAGCAATGCAGGTCAAGGTCGACATAAAGGGGTGAAATTATTCCCCCACATTTGGGTCAAGGTTGACCTGACTCAAAAAAGGAAAATATTTCTGGGTTTTCTCTGTCTCTGTATTTCTGTTCCAGATCCGATTGCATAATTTCCCAAAACCTGATACAGACACCACAAAATAGAAATTTCCAGATCTGCTATACTTTGAGGTTAGTACTTTTCTTCAATTCATTTCAATTAAGGTTGTAATCAATTCAAATCTATTTCACACTCTTTATCCATAATCTGGAAATGTAAGGCTTTCTTCTTTCTTCTTATTTTTGATCGATTGATGCATTTGTGCATTAACCATTTTCTTACGGTTGATCAAAGTGGATCTTTCCTTTGTGAAATTTGGGGCTAGGAAGAGAATATTATCTTCCCCCAAAACCTTTAAATACACATTCAACACCTGTTTCTTCCATTACATACATTTATATCATTTCCACAACTTACACATCTCCTTCCCATTTTTATAACTTACATTTTGGTGAACCCGCAATAGACAACTCTTTCTTTTTGGTGTTAGATTTGCATTTCATGTTATATGTTTCATGCATGTTAGATTATCCTTGTTTTATGTTCTTGCATTTACATTTTATTATTTTAGTTCATTTGCATTGCATTCGTATATGAGCTTTACTACCTCTAGTCCTACCTATAATATCTCGGGTATAAGAAGTCACCAACTTATGGGTTCTTTTGATCTTGAGTCTTCCTCTCCTTTCCGTAGGATCTTGGATGAAAATTTGATCACTCATGATTCCAATCCTTCTACGGGTCATAACTCTTCTCACTCATCTCATGATTCTTTAAGAGTTCCTCGTGAACAAGTCCAAAAACTGTCAACTGAACTTGATAAAATGGGAAATTGGCTTATTCAAGAAAACCATAATCAAGATTATATTCAAGCTATAGAGGATCTTAAGAAATTCCTTCTTGATAGTGATCAAGGTGTTAATCTATTGTGTGGTATTACTCATCTTGTGCATTTAAATGTTCAACCTTTAGTTCAAGAAGCTCAAGATTTAGGATTCACTCCTCCTATCGCTAGTGTGGAACCTTCTTCTATTCCTTTACCTAGAAATCCTACTTATACTCCTCCTTTAGTGACTATATCTCTTCTATATTCCAATCCTCTAGCTTCAAATCTTCCACTTCCATCTCTTCCTATGAGTGTTCTACCGGTGTCTTTACCTACCTCACAACCTTCTTACCATAGTGTTCCTTTTACCTATTCCAATCCTTTTCCAACTATGGTTCCAAGTGTTCCACTAGTTGTGTCTTCTATTCTTTCTTCTTCCTACACTTTTCCTAGTGCTCCTAATGTTTCTATGCCTCCTATTTCTTCTAATTATTCTACAATCATTAGTCTGGCTCAAACTGTGTCCTCTTTACAACAAGAACTTGCATCCTTAACTCAATCTAAATTTAATTTTCCTACATGTGACATGGGTAGTCCTTTATCCCTAAACACTATTTTTTCTCTTATCCACCAGAAAGATTATATGCCTCATCTTGAGAATTACAATGGTAAGGGAGATCCTGTTACACATGTTAAAACATTTCAAATCCTTTGTAGTGACTATGCTCATGACCATAGGATTTTATCCAAGTTGTTTGCTAGAACTTTTCATGATAAGGCCTTGCAATGGTATTGTTCCTTGCCTCCTTATTCTATTGATTCTTTTCCAAAACTTGCTAATACCTTTATTCAACAGTTCCAAAATAACATCGATCCGCAACTGTCCTTAACTGATTTAATGCATTGTAAAGATAATACTAAAGAAAGATTGACTAAATTTATTGGTAGATTTAAGCATTTGTATGCTCAAATTTCTTATCATGTTCCTGATATTGATATTCAGCATATGTTTATTTTAAATTTGCAAAAGGATATTAGAGATAAGATTTTTCTTACTGAATTTACCTCTTTTCAACAACTTTGTGCAACACTTCATCATTATCAATTACAAGTGAGTCAATTTGAGAGAAACACTCGAATGGCTCCTGTTCCAGTTGATAAGAGTGATGTTTCTCCTAATCCCAACATGTTTCATAAACCTAACAACTATGTCAAGATTAATAAACAAGAAAATGCAGTTGCTGATCAATTTGTTGTTTCATCCAACAATGCCACTTCTTCATCCATTGCTTTTCATTTAAATTGTATGTTTACTCCTCTTTTTGAATCTTTACATTCTATTATGAGTAAATTGTTGACTACTAATATTATTACTTTTCCTCCTATTCTAACTCTTCTTCCTACTACGATGGTATCAAAATCATTTGATCCCAAAGCCTTTTGTCAATACCATTGTCAGAATGGCCATGATACTGAGAAGTGTTATTCTCTAAAACATAAGGTTCAAGACTTAATTGATTCTAATGCTTTATCTTTTGATAATTTTGATGCTAGTGGGAATAAATCTATCTCTCCTCCTAATCAAAACCTCCAAATATATATGAATCCTTTGCCTACACATGATACTAATACCATTGTTCAGCCATCTTTTATGGATATTGTTTATGATTCAAAGATGGATGATCTCAATCATATTGTTAACCATGTGGATAAAGTTATTTTTCATCGACCTGTATCTCCACCCCATCCTCAATCTCAAAATCCTATTCAATTTCCTCTATCTCAACCTCAACCTAAACCGAAACCCCAATCTAAACCTTTAAAACAACCTAAGGATAAAATACCTAGGGAACTCCCGATCACCTTTGATGATTCTGAGACCATTAAAGCTCCTGATGGTCCCCTCTAAATTTATGCTAGGATTTCTAAGATACCTATGTGTGTTTTTCTTGTTGATCCTACTTCCTTAGTCAATGTCATTACTGAAGAACACCTTTTTATGAAGAACTTACAAAGTGATTATTATGATACATCTGATGTGTGGATTCAAACTTGTAATGGTTTTCTCTATCCATCATTTGGTTCTATTAACTTTCTCATTAAAATTTGTGGTAAATTTGTGGAAACTACCTTCGTTGTTGTCCCTACTTCTGATCAATTTCAAGTTAATCTTGGTTTGCCTTGGTTGACTGTCATGCGTGTCGTTGCTTCTCCTATCCATAAGTGTATTAAGTTCATTCATGATGAAGAGGTGAAAATTATTAATCATATTTTATATCAACCTTCTAGGCCTAGGGATTGTGCTACCCTTGACTTCTTTTGGCCTTCATTACCTAATTCATGTTCTTCTTGACCTTATAACCTTTTTCGCTCATATTAAGCCTATAAACATTGCAAGATTCTTGAGTTAAGAATGCCTTGGATAGATCTTAATCATGGTCCTTTTCCTACGCCTTCCATACCTCCTCTATCCATTGCTTCTAGTTCTGTTAATCAAGCTCCTAGTGTTTCTTTTCAAAATCTGACTAATCTTCCTATAGAACTTGTGAAGGAACCAATTGTTGTTCCTCCTAGTTCTCAATATATTTCAAACAAGACAAAATGTAACAAATCTTCCAATGAACGCCGTAAGAAGTGTTGCGATCAAGATAAGGCTTGTACCTCTGTTCTTTTAAATTCTTTACATTCTTTTGACTAGCTTATGCCTGATGTGTTAGAAGAAGTTAATGTTAGTAATGTTGTTAAGATGAATGATTATGATGATTCTATTCACATCTTAGATTATATTTTGATTAATATTGATGAAGAAGATACTCTTGATGATCCTATTATTGCTAATGATGAATATGAGACTATTGATCTTGATATTGATTTACCTCATATGCTTTCCAGACAACTGATAATTACACCTAGTATCGAACATCACGATTCTCAAGAGGATCCTTGTTTGGAACTGGCTATTATTCTTACTGTGTTGGATATAGTCCCTCTTGCAAGTTTCCCACCTTCCCTAAATTATATAGACTAAGATGGGGAGAGTAGGCGATGCGCTTGATTGGCTTGTCCTTCATGGTAGCATTTTATGTTTTTGGTCCGTTGTATTGTGCTTCTCCCATAATGTGTTTGCTAAATGTTTCTTAGATTCTTTTATATGACCCTTGTTACTTTGTTGGTGCAAGGTGATAAAGGAATTGAACCTATTGTACTATTCCTCTATATGTATCTCTATTCTTCTATATATTGTTTTCATCTTATGTTGTACCTGTTATATTTTTTGTAAATGTTTTCCTTGTGTAGTCTGCTTGGCTTTATGACATGGTAGCACTGATTCTTTATGGTCTCCATCTTGTGGTCTGAAAAGACTCTTCTTTGTAACTCTTGTGTTTTCTTTCCTCCATTGTGATTGTAGTTCTACTTTATTTGGGTAATGATGTCAATTCATTTGCAATAATATATATATATATATATATATATATA
>MU228434.1:519940-531075 GCA_018584345.1 Thuja plicata | reverse complement strand
TCTTCGCTTAGGGGCATCTCATAGTGGAAACGTAATCAGTGGAGTTGTTTATGTTTCTGTTAAATCCATTTCTCCTGTTAAAGTGTTAGCAATGAATTTAACATGGGGCCATACACTCTACTCACTTTTTGTACACACGCACTTTAAAAATATTTTCAAACTTAAATTTTTTTTCTCCCTTTATGGATTAGAGACTAATCCTTAAAGCATAGATTTTTACCTTATAGGATCTCTTGATCCCTCTGGTTTCAATTTACAAAGTTTTGATCCCTTAAGGTCAAAAGGTGTCCTTAAGACTGGATCTCTCTATGTTTTGGCTTTGCTCTTTTGGAATAGAATATTACTAAGGGTAAATCCTTGATGGGTTGACTAATGAGTAGCCACATTCACTAGGCAGTTCAACTCGATCTTTCTAGTTGCACCTTTTCCTTGTGTGATTCACAATGGGACATAGGTTCTCATTGGGCGAGGTAATCACACCCACTCTCTTTTTCTCTTTGACTGGTGATGTGTCTCTTATTGTAATCTTGGGGTTGACAAAGACTTGAGTCCCTGAGGGCTTGAGGATTGCTTTGTCCCTTTTGATTTCAATAAGATTATCTTTTCTTTATGATCTTCTTTACCAAGATTTTGCATCGAGTCCATACTCTTGCTAAAGTGGGGGCTAAATGTATCATCAAAAAATAGAAGCACTACCATTTTGGACTGGTTTAGCCCTCCAAGTAAGTGTTTTGGGGTTATGTCAAGCACCTTGAATGGGTCTTTGAATTGGATCAGGCTTTTCCCCTATTTTTCCCTATTTCTCACTTCTCTCCAGCCTATTTCTGGCATCCTACTCTGCAAATTTGAGGTTCTTGAGCTCAGGGTCAAGGTTGACCTTCTGGGTCAAGTTTGACCTCGAACCTGACCTAGGTCAGGGTTGACCTTGACCTTGACCCAGGGTCCAAATTTCAAGTTTCCAAGGTTTCTGGATGTTGGGCTTTGGAAAGATTTAATTCTCGCTTCCAGGTCGGATGTTTTGGTCTCCAAAGTAATGAATCTTGAAATTATAATTAATATAGGTCCACTTCTAGGGGTATAGGTCTAATTGGAATTTAATTCTCCTATGTAGGCCTCTCTAGAAGATTGTGCCCTAGATTTGTATATAAGGAAGCTCTTCTCCTGTCATTTTCTCTAAGACTTGAAAAGACAAGATTTGGAGAGAAAAAGGACTTTGAACACCTAAGACAAATAATATATTGAAGTGATCATCTACTCTCAATCATTAAAGCATTCAAGCATTCAATTCATCAAGGAGATCTATTGGTATCCATTGAAGGATTCAAGCTCTATGGAGCCCTCTTATTGAAGATTTCTCCATCCACATCCATGTAATCCTCTCCCTATTGCAAGATCCATTCAAGATTGGTGTTGAAGATCTAAAAGAAATTGATTTGACACATCCTACATCCTACATTCTACATTCATTTAGAGGATACATACTTGTGGATCCAAGGATTCGAATCCTCCACAAGGGTTTCTATACAAGCAAGGTGAGTTTGTTCATTTACTTTGTTTATCTCTGAAATTTCAATTATATTTTAAGGCTAATTCCAAAACCGGGGTTTGACCAAGGCAAACCCCTGCCCCCCAAACAACAAAACCTTTTTTATTGTAGGTACAAGTATAGTACAATGAATTACAGAGCATATTTGGATACCCTTTTCGGCCAACTTTCAAGATCTGTGAACAGATTTTCCGTCGGAGCAGTGCAGGTCAAGGTTGACATAAAGGGGTACAATTGCACCCCTGCACTTGGGTCAAGGTCGAGCTGACTTAGAAAATGAAAATATTTCTGGGTTTCCTCCGTCTCTGTGTTTATGTTCTAGATCCGGTTGTAGAATTTTCTGAAACTTGATACAGACGCTAGAAAACAACAATTTTCAAGATCTACTATACTTTGAGGTTAGTACTTGTCCTTAATTCATTTTAATTAAGGTTTTAATCAATTCAAATCTATTGCACACTCTTCATCCATAATCTGGAAATGTAAGGCTTTCTTCTTTCTTCTTATTTCCGATTGATTGATGCATTTGTGCATTAACCATTTTTTTTATGGTTGATCAAAGTGGATCTTTCCTTTGTGAAATTTGGGGCTAGGAGGAGAATCTTATCTTCCCCCAAAACCTTTAAATACACATTCAACACCCATTTCTTCCATTACATACATTTATATCATTTCCACAATTTACACATCTCCTTCCCATTTTTATATCTTACAACTAGTTTGATTCCTAGAGCAATAGATAGATGATGCATAATGAGATCAAGATCTAGGCCCAACATATCTAAATATGACCATGAAAAATTGATATTCCTTTCTTTAAATAACCCAGTGAACTATTATTTTTCCTCTTCAGATAATGATTATGATATGTGGACCATCTATGGTTCTTCTATTGTGCCCAAGTTGATTGGTTGTGTCGATTCGATCAATACTGAAGATCTCTCTTGAAAGTGACCAGGTGGGATATCAAATTTCTCATCCTCGAGTGCCTCTGAGAGGTTTTCACCCTTTGATACATCATTTATTTTTACTATTTTGGGTTCTAATACTGCCACAATGTGGTTTTCACTATCAAACCTCTTTTTCTTTTTCTTTTTTTCTTTTAAGACTGAGTGATTTGATATCCCCTTTTGTCATATTCCTATTCCTTGCACTGGTGGAAAAAGTAAGGGTTTCAATTCCATTTAAATAGCGTGCCAAGGTATAATCATTTGGGAAGGATATTAGGCTCATAGGCTTAGTCTGAACCCATTGAATGAGTTTAGGGTTCATCAGCAAGAGAAGTCTTAGCTTTTACAAAGGTTCATTATAGATTGTGCATGGTTTAGAGTTAGGGATTTTGAAATATGGTGATGGTTTACCATAAGACTTAGGAGAGGTGGGTAGATTATCCATGGATTGAAAGGGATCAAGTTTATATTCTCCCATTCCCGTCTCATTGATTTTCATTTTTTTTTCAAAATCCTTCAGTATAGTTTCTCTAGAAATTTTAGCTTGTTGAGCTCGAGAGGATACTTTGTTATGCAGGATCATGCTATTAACAACTTGTTTCAATGTGTTACATGAATAACCATTATCCATTTCTATGCTTATTTCTACTCCATTGTAATGAAAATTCACACACTAATCGTATGTAGATGGTACATCCTGCATGTCATGAATCCAGGGTCTTCCCAATAGTATGTTGTAAGAAAGAGGTAAATCAAGCACTTGAAAATCACATCTGTCTCAATGGGTCCTACCCTTATATGTAATACAACCAATCCTTTTGATGATCTTTCTTATTCGTCATATGTTTTGATTGTGATTTTACTCCTTAGATCTATAGTATGTTCGTATTAACCCAATGCTTAGACTAGATTGAACGTACATATATTCAAACCAACACATCCATCTATCAAGATGCATTTGACTCTATGTTTGTGGATTAATACCTCTATGTACAAAGGTTGATTATGCGGATGGCTTATCGACTTATCATATTCCTTTGAAAAGGATAGATAGTGGGGTGAAATCAAGTGACCCACCATTGCTTGGAATAAATTAACATCTAAATATTTTGGAATAGTGGTCTCATGAAGGGTCATTTCAAGGATCTCTTTGTGTGATGGTGAGATTTTGAGAAATTCAAGAATAGAAATGTGAGTGCAGGCATGTTTCAATTGATCAACCAAGTTATAGTTTTTTGAGGATATTATGAGACCGACTATTTGGATTTTGAAGGTTCAGAGGATGATATCACTGGTTGTTTGGAGGATACACCTTTGAGGGTGACTTTCATACGTTGGCTTCGATTGACTGCATTGAAAGACTCAAATTATTTCTTGTATTTGATAATGATGAAATTAACCAAATGCTTAGTAGGTTCAATCATGTTAATCACATTGTTATCTGCATACATATAATTCATTTTAGTATCCTTGTAATTTGAAGGTCCACCTTTTTCATACTTAGGAAAAGGTTCTTTGAAAGCTATGTGATCCTCATTGGTCTTATGTCCATCAACTGTAATTGTCTCATTATCAATTAGATCTTGGATCACATGTTTAAGCTTCATGCATTCATTTTATCTATGACCTTTATTGTAGTGGTACTCGCAATAGTGATTTTTGTTCCTCCACTTTGGTTTGACCAGTGGTTTCCAAGGTCATGAATCTGGTAATGTTATGATCTTATGCGTCAAGAGATTTTTGAATGTCACCTCCAAAGGCTCTCTAAGAGGAGTGAATGTTCTCTTAGGCCCAATTGCTGAAGGTGCTTTGTCCTTATTGTACCCATGATTGTCCTTAGGTACCGATATAGTGGTACGAGTCTTGGCAGCTTGAATATTTCTTGAGAGATTGAATACCAGCTACTTTGGTTTGATGTGGGATGCTTCCACAAATCCATCATTTACCAAATTCTTGTTCTTTTTACAAAACTTTGATTTTTCATTATTGTTGGAAGTAGGATTATAATTTCTAGAGGATTTGTTGCCCTTGTAAATTTTGATTTCTCCTTTTCATATCAAAATATCCTCGGTTCTTATGGAACTTTCAACCATATCATCAAAAGTCATTAATTGTTGTAGCCATAGCGCATAGTTCATTTATGAGACTAGATTGTTTGTAAAGATATCAAGCTTTTCATTTTCTGGAATTTTTTGAGGATATCTCGCGAATATTTTCCTCCATCATTGAAGAAAAACTATGGAGGCTTCTCCAATTCATTTCTTTGTGCTACATAGATCCAACATAGTGATAGCATGTTTGATATTATAAGAGTAATATTGGATAAACTATTTGAATAAGTCTTCAAAAGACCCAATACTACTTTAAGGTATCTTAGAGAACCATTCCATAGCAGAACCATCAAAAATTCTTGAAAACCGCATTAAATATGTCAATTCATGCATAAACTCTATGCTGAGAGTACAAAATTCTCTCACACAATCCTATGGGTTTCTTTCTCTTATGTACTTGTCATACTTAGGGATGTCAACCTTTAAAGGAAAAGGTGGCATGAACAAGTCTTTATTGAATGGGAAAGGACATATGGTCTCTAGGGAGTATTTATTTGATGGTTTGTTTTTCTCTTTCTTCATTTGCATAAGCTCGGTTTGCATGTCTTGAAGTTGTTTCGTTAGAAGATATATAGGTGTTTCCTCTTCTTGTGCTATGAGTCAGTCAATGTCAAAATATTTAGGAAGTCTCACTCCCATAGAAGAAAGATGAATAAAGTATTTTCGTTTGTCCAGTTGCAAAAGTGTTTGCATCATCTTTTGAAATCATTTGTCTTATTGACACTTTTAGATATCTTCTTATATGATTTCCTCATCAGATCAATAACCAAACATGCTATGATTTTTGTGTGAGCTATGATTTCTATAATTTACATGATTTTCATAGTCATATCCTCATATGTTAGAATTATTGTGTTGACTAGTAGAAAATGATTGATATTGATGATCTGAAGATTGATGCAGAGGGGTTGATTGTTGTGTAGAGTACTGATTTTGAATTTGACTCTTTGTAATAACTTTGGATTTTTGACATGATGAGGATCCTAGAGTTGAATTGTCTATATATTTTCTCTTTGAATCAAGATTGTCCTTTTGACATTGGCTCCAAGTTTGTAGTGGCATAAAAATTAATGTGACTAAGAGCTAGAAGTAACTAGGTCGATTAGAGTAATATCCAGATAGGGAAGTGATGATTCATCTCAAAGAATTGATTAGAGATGGTGTTTGAAGATTGATCAAGATTGATGATGAAAATGGTACAAGGTGTTGAGGTTAAGGGCTGAATGCCTGATAGGTGACACTTGTAATCTAGCTGATTAGGATATGATTGATGGATTGAGACTTAGACAAGTTGAGCAGTTGATAAACTAAAATGAAGAAAAAATAGACCAAAAGTCACGATGGAAAGGGTAAACAACCAATTTGTCATAATAGGATGAAATAACTACGTTAAGACTCAAGGATGTTGATCAGGATAGACTAAAAATTCAACTGGATGACTAGATAGAAGGTCAAATGATGATGTCACAGGTCAAAATCATGTTATGGAGTTCAACTGACACAGGCTAACATGATAGAAGACAAATTTCTTACGACAATATTTAGAAAATGATATGATAATTTTGTAAAAAAAATTCTCGTATGATACAATACTTGAAATAAAACGATGATATGGTGAGGATGAGTTTAACAACCTAACTCATGTGATAATTCTTGGCTAGTTATATGAAAATTCTCACCTTCTAATATGATAATATGGTGAAATAGGGGTCTGTAATCCTAGGTCATATGATAAACTACACTGACTAGTATGATATTATGGTGATCTAAATAATTTTTCACTTGTTATAAGGAAAATTTGGACAAGTTCTAATTGTGTGTGGACAAGTTCTAACAATGTTTTGGGGATTGAAAAACACATCAAGCACATGAAAGTAAGGTAAAACAAGCACACATTATCCCTATAGGAATTGGCATAGCATGAAAATCCTTTCCTGCACTTAGGCACCACCCAAAGAGCTAATCAGAATATGGAAATCAAAGACCACACAATGGGTCAAAAAATGTAGTATTAGCTGACTCCAAATGCTCAATGGATGCACAATATGAAGAGTGATCTTGGGGAGGTATCCTCCTTGCACAAGGGTAATAAAGATTTTAGGGGTGATCTGGGTGGCTTGTTATACTATGATCTTTGGCTAGGGCATTCATTCCAAAGATAGTCTATTAATCATATAAGATTTCATTGTCGTGCAAGTGTGATTGAGACCTATAGCCCCATGAATACCAGGCACAAACTATCTTTTTCTCTCGAGACTTTAATCCAAAAGAGATAATTTGATTATAGTGGGTTGGAAGAGGTTGGCTTTGCCTTGTTCCCACTTGAGTCATTTCTGTGATATTTTCTCATCAACGACAAACTCTCTAAGGGTAATGCCTGAAAATGAAAAGTGGACAGCAAAGGTGAGGTCAAGATTTATGATTTTACCAAAGGGAAAAGAGCCTAATCTCCTACTATACTTTGTTTCTTCCAAAAATGTCAAACACACCTTCATTACCAATAGATAATTTTCAAATGAAGAATCAAACACTTCTAAGTAACTGATTTTCCAAGAATGGAAAAATACCACAATCACCTAATGCTTGGAAAATCACAAACAAACTATCGCTAATTATATATGTGCCTAGAAATCAAAAAATGAATACAAAAGTGTTTGTTTGGGATATATTCAAAAGGCAACCTAGACAATCAAATCGTTAGTTTTCTTGAGTAATCAATGGCAACCTGCATCAAAGATTCGTTAGTAGTTTTGACAATGTTTGGTAGCATTTTTGAGGACTTTGGAAAGAAAATTCTTGGACAAACAACCTGCAATCACTAGTTAGGTTGTGGAATCAATCAACAAAATCATCAACATCTAAGATTAGACTTAGTAACTGAAAAATCTAATCAATTAAACCTTACAAACAACTCTTTATTTCTAATAGGACAAAACATAATTACTTTATTTCACCATAAAATTGTACGACAACCTTTATTGGATGAAATGACACTTTCCCAAAAGCTAGTATGTCAAATGATGCACTTTACCAAATGAAACGACACAATGCAAGGAACTATATTATTGTATGACTATTCTCACATATGAAAATGATGAACTCCTCTACACCATATTGCCATACGATACAAAAGACTACTTGGTACAAAATTTTCACCTGAGGTTGTGTTGTACCACACAATTTACCAATTCATATGATCTATCTAAGGTAGTGACTTGGAAATTACAAAGATTGAGCTAGACATGAGGCCAAATTTTGAATCTAGCCCCATAGTGGGTGCCAAAAATGTGTGTATAAATTGTGGACCCGTGAACCTGCACACAACACTTCAATAGATCATTGCATTAATGGGTTAGTATCAACAAAACTCATCAAAATAGAAAATAAAACCCATTATAAGTTGATCTATTACTTCCTAATTAAGGTGTGTTTGATTTATTTAAAATTCTCTCAGATTAAACATGTTAGATCAATGACTAGACTACCTTAAAATGGAAGATTCAAATGAGTATGGTGCAATAAATGCATACATTATTCAAGATCTTTCCAAAAACCATGTAAATTAAGATAGAAATACCAAATATAAGCTACAAAATGTATCTAAGAGTTAAGGTCCATGATTCAAAGAAACTGAAATTGATCTAAGATAAAGAAACTATGATGAAATCAAGCTATTTAAGATGAACAATTAAACACTAAATGTATTTTGACATTATAAAATTGCTATGAAAATCCATTCTCTTCTCAGGATTAATGGCAGAGTGGAGGAGGAACCCAGGGTTTCACGATCATGGAGGCCGACATTGGATTCAACTTGATAGGGGGGTTCGCAGAGGGGTGCGGCTACCTTGGAAGCCACCTCAACATTACCATGGAACCCGCAGTGGGAATCTGGAAGGAAATAGGGATGGAGGAATGAGGACCAGGGTGGAACTCTTTGCATGGCAAAGAAAAGACTAGACAAAATCAAAAAGAAGAGTGGAAGGTGATCGTTGGAAGTGGGTAAGATGGTAGGAGGAATGGAAGATGATTGATGGCTCACTCACAAAGGATACCCTGGTGACTATGGAAAATGAGGTGGTCAACATCCGTATATATACGGAAGAATGGAAGGCGTTGGTAGCATTACTCAGGAATAGGGCCTTTTTCATGAAATGGGGAGGAGGATGGCCGACTCTGGCTAAAATAAGGAAGTGGGTAGAAGACACATGGGGGCTGAACACCATGATCAAAACCCTGACGAATGGTTTCTTTCTAATCATTATGGAATCAAACCAGGAAAAAATGAGGGTTATGTGCAATGGTCCATACCTGATGGATGGGGTTGGTTTTTTTTTATCAAAGACTCGATACCAAATTTTAATCCCAAACAAGCTAAAGTAGAAGAAGTCCCTATCTGGATTAGGTTGTATAACCTCTTGCATGAGTACTGGAATGAGGAGATCTTGAAAATGATAGGGGATAAATTAGGGCAGTTCCTCAAAGCAGACAAAGCAATAGAGTAGAAGGACTTCAGTCAATATACCAAAATCTGCATAATGTGGAAACCCTGCCCTTTTCTCCCACATGAGATTGAAATAAGAATGGGAGAAGGCTACTAGTGGCAGGAGATAGAAGTTGAAGAATCTATTAGAAGATGCTCAAAATATAAAGCATGGGGACATACCTTAGAGTAATGTGAGGTGAGGAACAAAGGCAAAGAGAAAGTGGGGATAGAAGACGATGGTGAATAGAGGGACCCAGGCCCATCCAATAGAGGGATCTCTGTGCTCACATTGGAGGAAGAGGGTAATACAGAGTTAAGTATAGAATTAGAGCTAAAAAAGGAGGTGACACCCCTTCAAGAAAAAAGAGATGTCTGTGGACAGGAAATGTTAGAGACTGTAGGGTTGACGAAGGATCCCAATAATCTAGATAAGGAGGTTCCAATCAAAGAAATAGTGGTCATGATAGAGGAAGAGGATTTACATGAAGCATTGAAGGACAGAGTTGAGGACCCGAACAAGTTGATCAAGGATAGGCAGGAAGGATATGTTTGAGTGGACATATTGAGGTAGTCACCAGATCTCCAATTAAGACAGGAGGATATCAGAGAGGCAGATTTCCCTCCCTCGTCTCCCTTTTCTATGATGATACACTTTCTAGGTGGGATTCCAGAGGTTGAAGAACTCATGGATGAAGGGACACCAATGGCCGGAGATGGGATTGGTATCCTAGAATCACGAACTATTTCACAAACAAAAATGAGTAAGGAGAAGAATAAGGAGAAGAACAAACATGAAGGATCACAAAAAAAAGAGGAAGGAAAACTTATTAGCAATTGCTGGATGATGTGGGGAATATGAACGGAAAAACCCGTTTGAGATTCGGGTGGGACATGTTATGCCCTGCATCCCCGTCCCTACATTTTGTGTGCAAAATGTTGGGTCCCCCTTTTTGCTTTGTTTTCTTTTGTTTGCGGCTTTGTCTTGTCTTCCTTTTCCTTTTGCTTTCTTTCTCCGGGGTTTTCTTCCCCGGTGTGTGTTGTTTTCTTGGTTTGGTTTTCTCCTCCGGGATTCCGGTCCTGGAGGTTGTCTTTTGTCGGAGACTGGATTCCGGACTCCGGGATTCTTTGCTATGATGTTCCTAAGAATATCATCGTGAGGAATCCTCGGGCCCGGAGTCCGGAGGTTTCGCCTGATCCGAGATCTCCGGAGGGAGGAGGATTACTTTTTACCGTGGATATAAATAGACTTACCTGTCATTTTCACACTTACCGCGACTAAAACCTTCGAGCGCTTAGAGAAAAATAGAGTGTTTTCAAAGCGGTTAGCAGAGCATTTACAGAGAATTTGTGATAATCAAAGCTTAACACCTTTTGTTGTTCTCAAACATACGCAAGTGCTTCGTGGTGGTGATCTTGGCAGCCTAACGACTCGAGTTGTTGCAGATTTCTTTCGGTAATCCCTCCTTTCCTCCGCCTTCTGCATTTTCAGGTTGGTGTTTCGCCTTTCCTCCTCTCTGTTTTGCTTTCATTTTCTAGTTTTTCCTTGGGTTTGCCTCATTTTGTTTTCATTTTGCTTTGTTTCTCTGTCGTGTTTGTCCTTTTGCTTTTGAGTCTTGCCGCCCGTTGGTGGGTCGACTTTGCCAGAAGGTTGTCCGCCTTCTGTGCAGAGGTTGTTTGTCTGTAAAGTCTATAAATTGCATAGATAGTGTAAATGGTTGTGTATATTTGTTTCTGCCTTGTCTGGTTTTCCCGTGGGAGTCATCCCGTGTGTATACTCATGTATATATGTGTATATCTATAGATAACCCTTATATATCTCCTCCTTTCCATGTATATATCCTTCAGCTCTATGTGTATCCTTCCGGGTGGCTCGACGGGCTGGTTGAGTCGCCCTTGCTTCTGGTTCTTTGTTGCTTCCAAGCTTGCTTCGAGGCAGAAAACCACCTGTTTGAAACTCGGCTCTCGGCCGGTTTCAAACAGGCAGTTTTCTCTCTCCTCCATCAAGGCTGTCAGAGCCTCATTTATTTCCCATGCGCGCAATT
>MU228434.1:493944-519435 GCA_018584345.1 Thuja plicata | reverse complement strand
AAATGGAGAAGGCCCTGGCAAAGCTGCCCCTCACCATGAAGTTTGTACAAGATAATGAGATTGTGGGCTCAAAGATTGAGTCCAAGGTAAAACTGATGACCGATGCCAGTGTCGGGACTTGGGCAGAGATGCAGGCCCTGGTAAAGGTAATGCACATCCAGCGACAGGCTGGAGACAAACTGGCAATCAACGTCGGGGGTTCTGAAATCCTTCGGGCAGCTTGCTTCCCATGCTCCATGCAATACCCAGAGCTTATCTTAGCATTTGCGGCCAACTACAACTCTTCTGTCCGGGCTGTCATTCTCACAGTCGCAGAGCCCATGGGATTCCCCACTCTACTGGTGTCCCTCAACCCAGTCACATTCCAAGCAGGCCTGGGCATCCCATAATTTGATAGGGCCACGGTGGTTACAAGGACTGAGGCCTTGAAACAATTCAATCAACTGGAGGATGCTGCCCGGGTGTACATGAACACCAACTGGCTCAAGGTCCCGAAGAGGGACCCAAAGAGAATGAAGATAGATATCCCCCACTCTGAATTCAAGGAGAGCATCCAGATGGGGATGATAGCACTAGCCCGGGTCTTCGGGCAACCCTCTGCCCAGGAATTTGCAAAATGGATGTACTATTTCCTCCTGGGAATCTCCACTAAGGGAGAATTCTTAAACTGGGCGACAATAATCTCCAATCATGTTGACTCCCAGTTCCAGAAGTTGAACAAGAAGAAGTTCTACATGAGTTCCTATGTTTTCTGGGCTTTGGCCCAACAGAGGCCCCACTCCAATGGCCTACTCACTGATGAAGTACTCGGGATTGGCCTAGGACAGAAAACACTGTGGGACCATTTCCCATAGATTCAATGGGAGGCCAGCTTCCCCAGTTACTGCCGGGTAAATGATTCCTTCGTTTACTACCATCTGCTCACACCCACCCGGGATGCCGGATACCGCCTATCCACTGAGGCGATGAAATTGGTTAGTAGTTATGGGTACTACTATATCCAATTCCATCAGAATACATACATTAGGGTTGTCGGCTTCTCTGGGAAACCCTACTTGTTGCCCAAGCATTGTGGGGACAAGATTGTGCTGCTGGAATGTTGCCGGCAAATGATGGAACTGCATACCTTCTTGGCCCACAAGAAGGTCCCAAACGTCTCATTCCCAAACTCTTGTGGGAACTACACCTGCAGTCTGGCCACCGCGAGGGAGGCAGACAATGAGTTAAAATGTTATAACTTGCAGGAATTCTATCTGGCGCAGAGAAATTTTGATCCGCATGGCAGAATTGCAACGGCACTGCCCCAGGCTTCGGAGCCCCACCACGTACACATGGAAGACTTTTGGGCCAATTGCCAGGATGACATGGATGTGCGCAGCTGGCACTATGATAGAATGATGGCTGGAATGATGCAGGAACTAAAGCTCCAGAGGTTCCCGGTAGGTTTCTCAAACACCGCCCCCACCGCAGATCCCCAGTACAAAGAAAAGGGGATTGACAAAATGCCACTACCAGAAATGAATTGGGCCGCCCAGGAGGGGCCCACGATTGAGGACTTCACTCGGGAAGTAGTCGAGTGAAGTCACACCTATTTCAAGAGGGTGTGCCCCGAAAGTATGTGCCAAGCTCCCCGACTAGTACCAATACCAACACCGCAGCCGGTACCAAAATTGACTCCAGGGGCCGGGACTTCTTCACAAGGCGCAGACAAAGGAAAGGGAATAGCTACAACCCCCTTAGCACAAGAAGTCCCGATACAAGAATAGATCAAGAAATCTGTGGCAGCCTCCCAACAAATGAGGGAGCAGTTAATAACAAGGTTGGCCACTCCCCCGCTCATGGCCAGACCAATTCGCCCTCCATCCTCCCCGTCACTGGCAGCCTTAATGGTCAAGGAAACAGGGGTGGATCCCACGGAGGCAGCAGCCATAGCCAATGTGGGGCCGCCTCTAATTATCCAGAGGAAGAGAAAGCACATCAAACAGCCTAAGGTAGAACCGACGCCGAGGGCATCCCTCCCAAAAGAAGTGGAGATCCTTTCTTCTAGTTCCCCGGAACCAGAAAAAGAGGAAGAATAGACAGGGGTCCCAGCCAGTCCCCCTCCGGAAGAGGAGTTTGACTTATTTGCAGCCGATGACTTCGGAAATCTATAAGGGGATGACACACAAGCGGAGACGGAAGTCCCAAAGAAAGAACAAAAGGCTGCGGACCTAGAAGACCTGGAACAAGAAGCTGCAGAACAAGAAGAGTAGCAGACAGAAGAAAAGAGGTCAGAACCGGAGATTATTTCTGGGGCTCAAGCAGTGCAAGGTCTGGGAGTGGACCAACAACCACCAAGTGAACAGATGGCATCCACTGGGGAACCCGGACCCAGACCTTCGGGATCAACCGTAACCCCAGCCGCCATGTTCCAAGGGCCACTCCCGAGAGCAACCTTTGGGCAGGTAATCACAGCGGCCCAAACTCTGAATCTCGGCCCGATACCTCCCCTACTGTCAACAGATGAGGAAGAAGAAGAGCAGCATGAAGAGGAAATTCCCAAGGAAGTCGACCAGGGTCCAGACCCATCGATTGACATCCAGGACCAGGCTGAGGAGATAGAAATTGAAAAGAATGTTGCTGCAGAAGAGGTTCCGATAGGGAGAGGGACAGATGAGGTATATGTTGAAAAGGAGCAGCCGCCACCGGACACCGAGAGAGAATCAGAAGAACAAAATCTGGCAGGAAGGCCACCTCTTCCACCTCTATGGCTGGTGGAAAATAGGAAAAGAAAATCCCAATCTGCTCCAGTGATCCCTCTCTCCCTGGCTGAAATGATGGCCCTAGCTCAGGCCCCACCAAAAGAAAAGAAAGCCCAGACCGTTCATACTCTGTGAACTGGGCTGGGCGGAGAGACAATTGTCATCATAGCAACACCTCCCCCAGACGCCGATGAAGCAATCACTGACCCCACAGACTACAATGTTGCAGAGGTATCCCTAGGTAAAAGAGGAAAGCAAGGCGAAGTAGACTTGGTTAAGGAGGCAGCAAGGGCAGTCGAAGCCCGATATGAAAAAGAGGCCTAGAGGCTCAAAGCTGAGAAAGAGAAGAATGAAAACCTTATGGGTTTGCTTACCGAGCTGGCCTGACCCCTCAATGCTGCCCCTCCAGAGACCTCCGCATCAGAAGAATTACCGCAGAGTGACATAGACTCCCTATGAGTAATGAAAAAGAAGGCCCAAGCAGTAGATGAATGGGTCATTCTACAGATAGGAAACACCCAGCATTTCCTAGTGTCTACTCTCCTCGATCTATATACGGCCTGATAGGTTATTCACCAGGCAGAAGCGCTAATTGAGCAATGGGAGAGTGACACCGAGAATTACCAGGCGTGGAAGGCAGAGCTCGAAGAGCTCCTCACCCTGGGGGAAGATATAATTTTTGAATCCAGAATTCTGGGTGAGGAATCATTTGATTTCATAAGGGCTCAGCACTCCAGACTCGACCTCACATTGGAGGTAACCAAGCAACTGGTAGAGTCCTTACAGGAAAAGGTAAACACAGTGAAGTATTCTTCCAATTTGTATAAGTCATTTGTAATAAAAGCTTCTGGGGTTGATCCCCTTAGTACAGATACTTATACCCCCGAGGAGTCAATTTTGGGGAATTTTGATGAAATGATGGCATCTTGGTATCAATCCCCGGAGGGGATAGATGCGACCCAAATGGAAAAGCTGACCAAAATGGTGCTAAAAGGCCATGACGCCGCGAGGATGGCAGATGAGTTCAGAAATAATGTTCCGGACCTGGGGAACTAGTTGATGTAGCTAGGCACAGAAGGGCCAGCCTGAAGAAAATAGATGAAGATGGCATTTTCTGCCTCATTTAGGCCTTCAATGATAATAAGCAGCCTTGAGCATTCTCCGGGAACCGGGGAAACTTGAGCATTAAGTATTCTTTATTCTTTTGGGGACGTAAGTTCCCGGATCCAAAATTTTGTATTCTTTAAAGTGATCCGTGTCCCGGTCCCCGAGGCCGACTGGTCATTTTCAGAGGTGGTTAATAAGACTGTCAGAAGGTAGTTGGCCACATCAAGGGGTGTCAGTTCAGCGATTGGTCCTCTGACAGGGTGGTCTTCTCGAGGCGCCGCTCAAGGGTACATCTAGCACATTGAAGAAAGGGTGCCACATTTCCCATTTATGAGGCATGTAGCCTCGGTCCTTGAGGAACCTACTTTCTTCTTTCTCCTCTCTGGCTCTCTTCTTGAGACCGATTCTTTCGATGTATATTCTTATCTTATTCTTCTGACATGACAGACCTATTCCATCTCCAGGTCTTTTGTAGGGTGGCGTAGGTAGTACCAGCCCCCAGATATTGTATTTTATTGAAATGTGTAAAATAGGGTTAGGGTTAGAAGAGTTGTATAAATAGGAAAATCGGCCCGTTTCCAAGGGTCGGCAAAATTGATGATTTTGTTGTCCATAAGAAATAGCAAAATTAATTCCTGAGTTTAAGTTGCAGAGCTCAATGCTCCATTGTTCTGTTATTGATAGTTAGATGCTCCCCTGGAGCACCCATTGTATCGCACACCAGTGCCCGCTGGACTAAATATTAATGAAGAAGGAAGGATTCCTGGCAATGATGTTGTTAGCGTCCCTGCTTCTGAGTTAATGGTATTTCATGTTTTAATTTTCTGTATGTCCTTCACTCTGATATGTTAAAGTAGATTAACGACCTTCTTTATTTCTGCTACTGATGAAATGCTAATTGATGGTTGTGTATTTCTTCAGTATTTAGTGTAGTCTTTCAGAGTATTGTTGATGTTCCGGACATTTCAGCATGACTGTAGTTAGATAAACATTTCTAACTCTGCAAGATCTTTTTCATTTTATTTGCTGAGTGTAGAATGCTTTGGGAAACCCTTACTGTATTGAATCTCCGGAAGAATGAGTTGAAGTAACCAGCTATCCCCCTTGAAAATAGTCACCTCTCCCAACCAAGCCCCGCACCATTGTGACCTAACACCCAGGTGCTTGAAGGCCCAGAGGATTTATTTCCCCCGGACAACCTTTGCAGGCAGAGTTGGCCGATTTCCCCAGAACCCGATGACAACTTATGACTGTTGGCGAACCCGGTCAGCAAAACTCCGTCAACAGGACATAGTCTCTCTTGGGCAGCCATGAAGTTCCTTACATGGAACATCAAGGGCTGTAATGCCCCTAACAAAAGGTGTTTGATCAAGAGAGCTCTTGATCAAGCGAAAGTGGAAGTTGTATGCATTCAGGAAACAAAGATGGAAGTTGAGGAAGGAGCAAAGGTTTTAGGTGTAAGGCAGGGGTGGTCAAGGTTTTTTGTGGAAGCTACTGGGGAATCTAGTGGATTAGGTATTCTATGGAACCCAAGGTTACTCAAAGGTGAACCAATAATCAAAAAAAGGTATTGGTAGGCCCTTCGCTTTACTTCTTTAACAATTAAATTTGGAGGAGTATTGGTTAATGTCTACGAACCAACAAAGAATGATGAGAAGAAAGCTGTCTAGGGGGAGATATCGACCTTTATTGCCACATTGGGGGAAGAGTTAAGACTGGTAGTAGGAGATTTCAATGCTACATTGAGTTTGGGGGACAAAAGGGGGGGCTCGCACCCTGGGCACTATGCAGGCAGACTTTCAACAATTTGTATAGGAGAATTTGCTCTGGGAAGTACCGACCAAGGGGGCCACTTCACATGGATGAACTGAAGGAAGGGATTTTCCCACATCGTGGAGAGATTAGACCAAATTTTTCTGGCAGGAGAGTGGTAAACTGTACTTGTTGTTTTTGAGGGGATAATTTTAGGTTTGACTAGCTCGGACCATTTTTTGGTCTCCTTGGTGGTCCAGCAAGATGGAATCCCAATTAGGTGCCCTTTTAAATTTGAAATGATGTGGTTTAGGGAGGATGGGTTCCAGGAGAGAGTAATTTATTGGTGGACCAATGCGCAAGTGGAGGATGGCAATGAGGCCTTCTGCTTTTTCTCAAAACCGAGACATCTAAAGCAAAAGCTTAAGGAATGGAATAAACCCCACTTTGGGAATTTTTTCAAGTGAGGGATGGATTGGAGGAAAACCTGGTGGCCTTAAACAATAAAGTGCTGGGGCATGGCATGGATGAGGTCGACTTTCAAACTAAAAAAGATCTAATGGGAAAATACTCAGAAGTTTTAAAAAGAGAGGAAGTATTTTTCAAGCAAAAATCAAGGTAAAGTTGGTTAAAAACGGGTGATGGAAACACAAAATTTTTCCATTGCTCGATGAAGGTCAGATGGAGCATCAATCGAATCCTTTCTATTGAGAACAAAGATGGTGCCTTTTTAGAGGATATGGAAGACATTAATAAAGGAGCTATGGAGTTTTTCTCAGAACTGTGGTAGGAAGAACCCATTGATAGGAGGGAGGCCCAAGAAAAGATTTTAGGAGTTATTCCAAGTGTAATCATAGAGGAGGATAATAGAGTGCTTATGGACTGAGTTAAGATGAGTGAACTCAAAGCTATTGTTTTCGGTTTAGGGGGAGACAAAGTGCCAGGACCGAACAGATTTCAAGCTTTCTTCTACCAAAGATTCTGGGAACTCCTGATGGAAGAGCTGCTGAAGGTCGTGGAAGAATCAAGGAGGGAAGGCTTTATTCTAAAATATTTCAACAATACCTTGGTTGCACTCATCCCTAAGAAATAACATCTGTCCAGGTATGATGAGTTTAGACCCATTTCTCTTTGTAACACAGTCTATAAAATTATTACAAAGATTGCTGCAAATAGACTTAAGGCTCAACTGGAATGGATTATCTCCTCGGAGAAAAGTGGGTTCACGCCCCACAAAAGCATAGTTGATGGCATCATTGTTGCACATGAATAAATCCACTCTGCAGGTAAAAGGAAAGATAGGAAAATGATGCTTAAATTGGATGTGCGCAAAGCCTATGATAGGGTAGATAGAGGTTTTTTGATAGAGGTGCTGAGAAAATTTGGTTATGGAGATGGTTGGCTAAAGTGGATTAATAGCATGATCTCAGATTTCAGAGCATCAGTACTGGTGAACGGGAGCCCACAGGGTTTTTTAGCACAAAAAGAGGAATCAGGCAGGGTGATCCAATTTCACCATTTCTATTCATCATCCTGGCTGAAGTTTTGGGTAGGTTGATCGCAAAGAAGAGAGCCACGGGGTCCTAGAAAGGTATCTCCATAGCCAATGGGATTGAAGCCACCACACATTCATAGTTTGTGGATGACATGTGCCTTTTTGGTGAGGCATCAATGGCTAAGACAAGAGTGATAAAGTAGGTACTAGAAGAGTTCAGTAGGGCGTCGGGGTAGTCAATTAATTGGGACAAATTCGAGATGTATTTTTTTAACATAGAATTGGGATCTCAAAGGGCTATTGTAGGATCCTTTGAAGTGAGAATTGGGACACTTCCAAGTCGATTCCTAGGCACACCATTATTTGGTGGGGTGGGGAAAGGACCTGTATGGAAGAAATTGGTAGAGGACTGTAGTAAGAGGATGAATAGCTGGAAAGGACAGTGGATCACACTAGCGGGTAGGATAACAATGCTCCGTGTAGTAATATCGACAATGATGATATATTCCATGGCTTGCTTCAAAATACCAAAAAAGGAGATATAGTCAATCGAAAGGAGCATGCAAAAGTTTCTGTGGAATGGCTCATAGGATGGGAACAAAATTCCACTAATGGCATGGTCAAAAGTGTGCACGCCAAGAGGTGGTGGTTGCGCGGGTATAAGAGAATGATTACTACTTAATGTTGCTCTTGGGGAAAAATTGGTGTGGTAGGTCTTCAGTGCAGGGGAGCAGAGGTGGGTGCAGATTCTCAGAGCAAAATATTTAGACAGTAGAGAGGACGACTGCATCTTGACAATGGAAAACCCTCCAAGATGATCGGCGATCTAGAATTACATAATGAGCTGTAAGCATCTAATTTCAAAACACTTAACATGAAAAATAGATGATGGAGATAAGGAAGACTTCTGGAGGGACTGTTGGGATGGTGGGAAAAGGCTGGATGAAGGGGGAGCCTCTAAAAATCTGATTGCAGCTACACAACGACAATGGGGCTGTAAGGTGAGAGACTACATTATGAATGGGAACCATGATTGGGGCCCCCAGGTAGATGGAAAGAGACCTATATGCTTAATTTGAATGATGAAGATAAAGTTAAATTGGATCAGATACTTAAGGAGAGGAATCTAGTCTCTTCAATCAACAACAATAAGTTGATTTGGAGTGGTTCAAAAAGTGGGAATTATACAGTCAAATTGGGATACCAAATCCTGGAAGGTACTCATAATAAAGTGGAGTGGGAATAGAATCTATGTTGGGATAAGGTGTGCTTACCGAAGGTGGGAGCATTTACATGGTTGGAAGGAAATGGAAAAATTCTTACAGGAGAATGACTGAAAAAGATGGGTTTTCAAGGACCCTTTAGGTGCCCTCTATGCAGGGAAGCAGAAGAAAATATAGATCATCTACTACTACATTGAAAGTTTACATAGAAGAAATGGAGCATGATTAAATCAAAACTTGGATGGTCCAGCTCACTTATAGAGATGCTGAGGGGATGGCTAGAAGCATGGCCTGCAAAGAGAAACAACCATGTGTTTGAGTCAGTTTGGCGAGTGACACCGACAATAACTTTGTGGGATATTTGGAAAGAAAGGAATAGGAGGATATTTTAGGACAAAGAAGAGGAGTGGCCACATTTTAGACAGTGGGTAGAGAGCGCCATTGTAGAAGCAGTTTCAACTACTTCCTCAGTAAGTGTAAAAAAACTAGCATTCACAAGGAACGACTCAAGCATCCAAAGAAAATTCCCAACTATCAAATATAGGCCTGTTAACAGGCCTTGTAGGGTTAATCCAACTCTAATAAGAAGAGTAGTTGCTTGGAAAACACCAGAGGAAGGATGGGTGAAAATCAACTTTGATGGTGCTGCTCGGGGGAATCCTGGGATCTCGGGATGTGGATGTGTGGAAAGAGATCACCAAGGCAACATTTTGGCCTTTAAGGCCAAATATCTTAAGTATGGCACAAACAATGTGGCTGAATGTGTAGCAGCCAGTGAGGCTCTGGCTGTAGGCATCAAATTGGGTATTCGCAAAGTCCATCTTGAAGGCGACTCAGAGATAATAATAAATGGCATATCTAAGGGAAAGATGAATGCTTGGCACCTTGATAAATATATACAGCAGATTCGATGTTTGTTACATAACTTTGAGGACTTCAAAGTTACCCATGCATACAGAGAAGCAAATAAGGTGGCCGACATGTTGGCTAACATGGGAGAAAATTCACCACTGGGACCCCAATTTTATATTTATGAAGAGATGAGGAGTTTCAAATTTGAATAAAAAGAACAAATAACACCCCAATTATATCACTTAAGTGGAAGTACAAAAGAGAATCACCTGACCTTAATTCAGATGACACTTACATAATGGCAACGCATGTGACTAATGGCACTAATTAATAGACACAACCTGCTGAAGGCCTTCTAGATTGTTCGAAAGTTGGTTTAAAAATAGGGGAATGCGATATTTTCAGCGGAATTGAGGGAAGTGAAGACATGGAGGCCAATTTTGCACTGGAATCGGACAGCCAAATGCAAGCCTATGAAGGAAATATAACACCAAGATGAATGAAGATTATCTTCATGTTCGAGGATGGTGATTTCATGGAAGGCCTGCAACAGATGCTCGAAATGGAATACCTTGATTCATACTAGAGGTGTCGCTCCAACTTGGACGTGGCATCCTTGTTCATAGCCTTGGCATTAAGGGTAGGAGAATCGAAGGAGGAGGTTCGTAGGTTGATGGTGGAGTGTGTGGATGTGCAATGGCTGCTAGGAGTAGAAGAAATTATCGGCAAGGCAGTGTTGGGACAAGGTCTGGAGATAGGAACTGAGCCGTGGTGGCTAATTGGTGGTGGGGATAGTTTGGTACATCCATTAGTGGTATGGTTAGGTTCAAATCCATAGGGTGTTCACTTACCAAGAGCTGAAAAGGGCTGGAAGAAAATCATGACCTTTCTCTAGGAGAAGGTGTGGAAGGGTGAGAGAAAGAGCTTCATGAAATCAACCCCACACAAGAGCATCACAACAACAGGGCAGCCAATATGCTTTCAATTTGGAAAGAAGCTCTAAAAATGGCAGGTACGTGTGGAGGAGGAAGCTCACGAGATGACAGCCCCACTGCACCCAGGTCAGTGAAGGATGATGGTGCCATACCCAACTTCTCAAGGGAGGAGGCAACACTATGGTTCAAGGATTAGTGGGCTAGTGAAGTAGGAGGATGCTTCCATTGGAACAGTTTAAGGTCTTTTTTTTATGGTTGATAATGTGATTAAAACTGGTTCCCTGTCATGGGCATTAAGGCCCTTTTTTGTAATGCAAAATATATAAGCTTATAAGTATAGGGATTTTGGGGTAGTGAAATTATGTTTGTAAGTGGTAGCCAACCGTGAATATTGGCTTAATTATGTAATCCTGCTTTAATATCAATACAAAAACTGTTACCTATCAAAAAAAAGAAAATCCATTCTCTTCTCCTTCACTTGAGCTTAGGATGAGCTTGGTTTTATAGAAATTCCATGAGATTGGATGGTTGGGATTCAAACTTGGTGAAGGGTTGAGATTCTCCCCTTCTTGATCCATGTGAGTTAACCTATGTGATTTGTTTTAATTGGCTTTATTTTTTCTTTCTTGTTTGTTGGAGAATGAGACAATTTAGTTGATTTATTTAATTCTCTTTAATTAAAAAGTATAGCAAATGGGATCATTTAATTAAAAGTACTAGGATCTTTAATTAAATGACTTGATTTAATGATTAACTAACCTTGATGCTTGATTAGGGATTAATTGATGATTTATTTTATTATGCAAGCCTATAGATCAAATTACTCACATAATCAGTTCTAGTATGAGATTCAATGCCTTTGATTAGGACTTTATCTTATTCGATTAAGCTTTAGGATCCATTATTAGAGTGTAGGGGATCTTGGTTTACTAGACCATTTTCAGGTGATTACAGGCCTAACTTAAGGTATTTTGATTTTTGTGGTGGCATGCAGAGATCTGGACAGTAATTTTGGGTCTTGTGAGGAATATTCTAAATTGGTATAAAGTTCCACAAATTACATTTTTTCTTACAATACTTCAGAGAATGAGTTTGGGTTGACAGTTCACATTTTACACGCTACATCTTGTTTGGCTAACTTGGTTGAATATTGTTCTAGTGTGTTGCAATGGGTATGTAATGACATATGTTTTAGAGATTAGTAAGGAATGAAGACATGTTGGTATACAATGTAAGAAGAACATAGAAGTGCATGCGATATCATGAATATTTTGAAGGTTATCAAAGATAAAATAAAAAAGAGATACTTGAACAAGTGAATTGTAATCAACATTTTTGAATGCATTTATAGTCAATTTATATTTATTTCTATTAGAAGTAAAGTATTTTTTGTTGAAGAAAGTATAATCTTCAATGCTTGTAATCTTTTATTATACATGTTACCCAAAATTTCCTATTCTATGCTCTTTTGGCTTACAAGTGGAGTAAATGTGGCTCCCATAAGGGTTGAGCCTAGCTTGTAGGGAATTTGTCCATGGTTCTAAGATCCTTGTCTTGTTTCTGCAATGTTCCTAGGCCTGGTCTTAAACCTTTGTGTCATTTTAAGAGAAAAACCCTTAAACCCTAAGTCTTTGTGGCTCGTTATAATTTCAAGCTACATTTTCAAGGTCACTTAAGTTTTATTAGCCATGTGCCACTTTATCCTAGTCTTTTATCTCTTAATCTCGTGATGCTTGGCAGTTAGTTCTTTTCATTCAGCGATATGGTGATAAGGTTAGTGCTTGAATTTTTATGTTTATCTCCTGATCTTGTGATGATGTGGTTAAGTGGGAAAAGATCAGGAGACTTAGCAATGATTGTCAATGAAGATTAGATTGGGTGGCTATCGCTAGATATCATGAGTTAAGTCTGGTCAATTTAAATATTTGGAAATTTAGAGATAGCCTTTGTCACTAGATTTCATAATTTAAGTCGGGTTAAGTCAATCATTTAGAGATTCAGAGATTTCCCTTTATCTCTGAATCTTGAGATCAAACATGAGTCAACCCAAGTGTTTGGAGATTAAGTGTTGGCTATTGATCAAGATTCAGATGTGTGGTGGTCCTTCAATCTCAGAATAGGACCAGAGTTAAAGAAAGTGTTCAATGATTACAAGATATGTGTTATCTCTTAATCTTGGAACAGACCTGGTGTTAAGAAAACTCTTTGAGATCACGCACTAGCCGTTGATCGAGACTAAGATCTAGGGTTATCATTGAATCGCCAGATAAGTAAAAGTCAAGCAAGAGGATTCAGTGATTAAGAGATAAAAGGATGATACTTGACGAGATGCAGACACATGTTCAATTGCAAGATCAAATCAGTGATTGTCATTGAATCTTAGAATAAACTCAGGGTCAAGACAAACATTTGGAGATTCAGAGATAACCTTTGTCTCTGAGTCTCATGATCAAACCAGAGTTAAGACCAAGATCCAGAGACATAGAGATATAAAGGATTTATGTTCCCCAGGTTAAAGAAAATATTGAGATGTAAGTTTGATCAAATGGTTGTCGCTTTGCCTCCATGTAGAGATCAAACACTAAGGATCCATCAAGGCATTGCGCCACAAGGACATGTGTCCTTCCCAGTTAAATGGGACCTATAGTTTCAAGACAAGGCTTAAGTTTAATGCCCAGTTTAGTTGGTGTTGATCATTTGATTGGCGTGTTTCCTTAAAAGTAAAGATACATGATAGATAATGTTTGAGGCATCACGCCTACCTGCCACGTAGCAATCTAAGTTCTTGAGTCCCCAGGTAACTAAAAGAAGATCCATGGCTAGGTTTTAAAATGAGATAAAGTCTTATTCTGGGCCATTGATGCCATTTTACATGCCACCTGTGATCGTTGCAATTAGATATTTCAAATATTCAAATCTTATCTCAGGGTTTTCATGGCGGTGGCGTGATTTTTCAAGTTGCAGACAGGGTAGATGGATCAGGCAGATTTTTTGGTCAAATTTATAGTGATGGGAGATATATCCAAGGTATATCTGATCATCTGGGATATTTTCCAAGGTGCATTAATGAATAGACTTGACCATTTTAGGGTTTTTGATTGTTTTCAAGAGTATCTTTTGTAACCCTAAGTTTTCTGATCTGATCTAATGGATCAATTCCCTAGCCTTGGTGGTTGAGGATTTTGTATATAAGTAGTTTTAGAGGTTTTTGTAGATATTTTTTGGGCTTATGTAAGACTTTCTGTGACATTTTTATTTTCCTCAAGTTTTCATATGTTTGTAATTCTCACTAAAGCATAATACAGTGGCTAGTCGTTGGAGAAATCTTTGAGTTATCTTAGTCCTCTTTTTTCTGCATTTTTGTGTACTACTGTGTAATATTATAATTGGTTATAACATATACTAAGATTCTTGCCATGGTTTTTATCGCTTTGAGTTTTCTATGTTAAAAGTTGTGTGTTGTGTGTTGTGAGTTGTGTTATTTCTACTTTTAGTTGATTACTTCTGCACATAAAGTGAAAGGAATGAATGAATAATTATGATCAAGTTTTAACTGCATGCTAATTCAACCTCCAACATCTAGAGGTGTTCAACAATTCATAACGGAGTGAGGTTTCTAAGAAGGCATCCTTACAATTGAGGTAGATTTTGGATTTGAACACTATGTTGTCATTTGGTGAAGATGATCTGAGTTTTGATCATGTGATTATATTGTGGTGGTCATTGCTAGAAACATGATCTATTGGAAGCATGAGATCTGTTTTACCGATGGTGTTGAAGGATCAAATTGGATAATTGACTAAGTTTTCAGTCAATCAAGAAGAAGATAGTATGATGTTAGAATAAATGAGAGGGAGGGTGAATCAGTGGCCGCAAAAATTAATCCAATAAATCAACCCAAAACTTTATACCAAAATTATAAACCTCTAGTTATATTCAGTTCTACAAGATGTATGCCCTTAGATAATCTTATCAAATAAATACTACTCTGAATACACTATTTATCCTTCTTCTTAAGCTTTACCGAATAGCAGTCTAGAATTTACCAAAATACAGTAAATAACTTAGGGTTTATCGATGAATCCTATTTTAGTAATGTGTAAATCAAAAAATCAAAGCAATGAACCATATACACATTTGACACATGGATTTTTAACGTGGAAACTGTTAGGGGAAAAACCACTTGGGATGTATCTCAATATATATAAAGGATAGTTAAATCCCACTCTATTAAGAGATTTTCTGAATCAATGGTTAAAATGAAATAGTATATGATATGTTCATAAATACAACTTAATCTTGCAGATGTTCAGATCTATTGTAAGCTCATAATACCTTTCTAATCAATGTTTCTTTTCTGTTCCTTTTCTCCACTTCTTTTTTCTCAGTGATGTTGTTCCTTCTTTGTTGCTCGGTGTCTACATAAATCTTTCGCTCTGTTCTTCAACTTGTTTGATCAGGACTGTATGAAGTCTTCTTTTCTTCACCAGTATTGTCTTTAGCATCCTCTCTTATCCTCCCCCTCATTCATAATAAATTATCTTTTCCATCTTATAGACATGATTTCACCATTTCTAAGTCCTTGTCTTTCTTGTTCTTTGACGTGATCCATAAATCTTGTCATTATTTCTTTAAAGCTTTCTTTAGTTCTATCCTGCACATTTCTCCTTGAAAATTGGAATAAAACTAGCTTTAATCTCTAGCTAATCCGTATATTTTAACTGGTCAATGAAAACAATGTAATCAATCAATTAACTCCATATTTAGCTCCTTCCAACTAAGTCTTTTTTCATTTCTAAACTTTAGTTCTTATCGGTGTTTAACTCCTTGTTTGCTCGGTCTTGACTTCAGTTGTCTTCAGGTATCTCTTTCCGTCAGGGTTGTCTGTCCGTCGGGAAACACTGTGACTTTCAATTCTGCTTGGGTATCACTTAGGTTCTGCTTGGTAATGCTTGCTCAGGTATCACTGTGACTCTTCTCGGGTTTCTCTATTTTTAAGTGTTTTTTGTGACTTGGTGTATATTGAACTTTTATACATTACTAATAACATAACCTTTATCTCTTTTTTTCTTTGAGTTCTTTGACAATATTTATATAACCAATCATATTATATCAATTTGAAATCAATTACAATACAATACATTATCTGATTTAATTTCTTGCATTAACTTTTTGCAACTCGGTGATCATCAACTTAACATCTTCAAACATTCAATTAATTATAGTTCATCAATCTCTCCCTTTGGCATTGATGGAAACATACTACATTACTCCTAATATAATATGAAATATATCAGTTGTAGTTCAACAATCTCTACCAAACTTATTGTTCTATAACCAATACAAATGTCTGACTCTCGGTAAGCTCTTTTGTTTTAGATTTGTTTCTTGCAAAGTACTTTCTTCATTCTTTATTCCCTTCACTACATAGATGTAGCAATCTTTACTCTGATGTTTTCTCTCTATTTGATTGTTCCTCTCCTTGATGTATATCTCTTTTTTCCTTTGGAAACAATAGATATTTCTCATGTGGATACAATCTCTCCCTTAAGTCATCTCATCTCTTTGGATGATCATGATAAATATTTCATATGGATATAATCTCTCCCTTTGACAATAATGCCAAACTATATCCTTCCTCCTTTTTGATAATATACTCCTTGAATTTCCCTTTCCATCAATAGTACAATGACTCTGGTGATCGGTGTAGATAAGTACCTTCTTGTGTACTGATATATCTTTGTAGTCCATCTATTTTCTTGCATCAACATGAATGATCTTCTGATTATGTGTAGGCTGATGCAGCCTCTTAGTCAACTTAGCGACCAATAGACAAGGGTCGGACCCCTAGTCTCTTTCTTAGGTACTCAAATGTATCTTTAGGCAATGACTTTGTGAATATGTCTACTAATTATTCTTTGGATTGAACATATTCTAGTATCACCTCTTTCTCTTGCACTTGTTCCCTTAAGTAATGATACTTTATAGAAATATTCTTATCTTTGAAATATTTATTACACTTGTATTATTACAATAGATAATCATTGGTTCATGAATTTTCATATTCATACCTTCCACTAATTGCTTGATCCATGCAATGTTAGAGAAATTTGTAGTAGCAACCACATATTCTACTTCTACAGTAGATTGTGAGATGCATCCTTGCTTCTTACCTATTCATGTGACAAGTCTATCACCCATAAAGAATGTTCCTCCTGTTGTGCTCTTTCTGTCATCTAAGTTTCCATCCCAATCAACATTTGTATAGACTTGAAGCTCAAATTTTCCCTCTCTTTTATACCATAAGCCATAGTCTTCAGTATTCTTTAGATATCTCATAATTCTTTTGACAATAGTCATGCATGATTCCTTGGGATTAGTAGAGAATCTTGCAACTATTCCAACTGCATGTGATATATCTGGTCTAGTATGAACAACATACATGAGTTTTCCAATCATAGATCTATATAGGGTCTGATTTACCTTAGTTTACTTGTCTTCCTTTGTCAGCTTGCATCTAGTTTCCATAGGTGTTCCAACTGGCTTGTATTCTTCCATCTTGAATATCTTCAACACTTCCTTCTTGTATTTGGATTGTGTGATATAGATGCTTGCATCCTGTTGAAGAATCTGTAGACCAAGAAAGAATTTGATCTCCCCAAAAATGGACATCTCAAAATCTTTTCTCATTTCATTAGCAAATTATTTTCATAACATATCATTACCACCAAATATGATATCATCAAATAATATTTCAGCAATCAAAATATTATCAGCAGTATCTTCTTTTAAATACAGATTGTTGTTTTCACTTGTTCTTACAAATCCAATACTTATGAGATACGAGTGAAGTCTTTCATACCATGCTCTAGGTGCTTGTTTCAATCCATACAAGGCTTTGTGTAGTCTACAAACCATGTTTCTCTTGTAAGGATCAACAAACCCTTCTGGTTGTTTAATGTATACCTCTTCTTCTAGTATTCCATTTTGGAATACAGATTTGACATCCATTTGGTATACCTTGAATCCTTTGAATGAAACATAAGCAAGTAGAATTCTGACTCCCTCTAGTCTAGCAATGGGTGAAAAGGTTTCTCCATAGTCAATGCCTTCTTCTTGTGCATACCCCTTGCATACTAATCTTGCTTTGTTCCTTGTGACTTCTCCATTCTCATTCAACTTGTTTATGAATATCCATTTGGTACCAATGACATTCTTGTTATCTGGTCTAGGTACTAATGTCCATGTTCTATTCTTCTCAATCTGTTCTATCTCTTCATTCATAACATTGACCCATTCTTCATTTTCAAGTGCAGTATTAACAGATTTAGGTTCAAAATCACAAATTAAACATGTAGTGTTTAGTGACTTACTTCTTGTTCTCATTCCTGCCTTTTTGCCTCCTATGATCTAGTTTTATGGATAGTGTTTTCTGACATACTTGGCAAGTATCAGTTTAGCTCTTTATTCATCATTATGATCATCATATTAACTTTCATTCTGATCTACATCGCTCGGGACATCATCTTGAGCAATTTCTTGATTTTTGGTGTTTGTATCCTGATGCTTGGGTGCATTGTTTTGTCGCTCGGGAGTGATACACTATTTCTTGGGAAGAGTGTCAGGTTCTTCACTATAGACAACTATGTTGTAGTCTTCCAGTTCTTTTCTTCTTTCCTTATCATTTTTCTATGCAAATTCATCTACTCTGACATTTGTACTTTCAATTATTTTGTTAGAGGATTTGTTAAGACATTTATAAGCCTTGCTTTTGGTAGAATACCCTAAAAATATTCCTTCTTCACCTTTGGAGTCAAGAGATTCCATTTCTATCATCTTTAAAAATATAAAATTGACTTCCAAAATTTTTGAAGTAACTTACATTGGGTCTATATCCATACCATAGCTCATAAGGTGTCTTATTGATGCCTTTCTTCAATTGAACTCTGTTCAATGTGTAGACATAAGTACTGACAGCTTCTCTCAAGAATTTTTGAGTGATGCCTTTCTCAATAATCAGTGTTATGGCACAATCAACAATGGATCTATTCCTTCTTTCAACAATCTCATTTTGTTGTGGTGTTCTTGGTGCAAAAACTTGTCTTTGAATTCCATGCTCATTACAAAAGATAGTGAATTCATCAGAAATAAATTCGCCTCCTCTATCTGATATTAAGCATTTCATTTATTTACCACTTTTTTTTTCTACAACAGCTTTATACCATTTAAACATCTTCAATGCTTCTGATTTCTCTTTTAAGAACATAACTGTCATCATTCTAGAATAATCATCAATAAAGAGAATGAAGTATCTATCACCATAGTAACTATTTGTTCTCATTGGTCCACATAGATCAGTATGGACTAATTCTAGAATGGCATTAGATGTGTAGGTTTTTCTCTTGAAACTAGACTTTGTCATTTTACCTTTTTGACAATTCTTACACATGACATGATCAGGTTTTGACATGCTCGGTAAGCCTCTTACTTTCCTTTTATTTTTTATCCTAATCATGTTTTCAAAATTCACATGACATAACCTTTTATGCCACAACCATATGTCTTCATTTCTAACCATTAAACATGTGGTGTTAATATCATCAAGATAGAATAGGTTACCTTTTGTCTGTTCACCAGTTCCGATCAACCTTCCTGATTCATTAAAGATCTTTGCCTTTTTGTTCTAAAATGCAACTTGATGACCCATGTTATTGATTTGTAAAACACTCAATAGGTTATAGTTAATTCCCTTCACCCAATACACATTTTCACATCTGATCATATTATTCAACATTATGGTTCCTTTACCTTCAACCAGACAAGGTGAGTCATTACCCATTCTTACTGATCCACCATTATAATATTCAAAAGTTTCAAACTTTTCATTATCTCCAGTCATGTGGTGAGTACAACCACTATCAATAATCCAAAAATCATTTTTACTAACCTTAGATATGAGTACATTCTCAACATATCTTTCCTCTTCGTCTGAATCATCCTTCATAGCAACAAATACCACCTCAATATCTTCATCAGATTCAGTGTTAGTATTCTAATCTTTTTTCTCAACCAGGTAACAAGATTTCTTCCCTTTGTCCTTGTAGTCTCAGTTGTCTCTTTTGTTAGATTTTTCATTGCTTTGGTAGTCTCTGTCATCACCTCTGTCAAACTTCTTTTTATATGATTTGTCACTGTTTCTGTCTTCTTTTCTTTTGTTAGGACATCTAGCAACAAAGTGTCCAATCTCTTTACAATTAAAACATACCAATGGTAATTTACCTTTGTATCTACCTTTTCCTCTCTACAATCTTCTAGCCATTAGTGCTTCAATCACATCATGTTCTTGGTCATCACTATCACTTTCACTATCATTTCTCATAGAGTGTTTATGACTTGACTTACTTATTTTCAAAGAAGATTTGAATGCAAACTCAATAGATGGTAAGACACTGTTGTCAAAATTATTCATCTCAAATGAAATAATTCTACCAACTAAACTGTCTAGAGTGACATTGTTATTTTTTACTATTGTCATAGTAGATACTCTAATAGCATAAACAGGTAGTAAGATTCTTAGGATTTTACTTACCACTGTTTCTTCTTCAAGTACACCTCCAACTCCTCAGATATCATTGACTACCTCTTTGATTCTGTAGCTATACTGAGTGATGTTTTCTCCTTCTTTCATTCTTAGGTCATCAAACCTTCCTCTTAGGCTTTTCACCTTAGCTCTTAGCACATTTGCATCTCCTCCATGTAATAGCTTTAGTTTGTCCCACATTTTCTTTGCAATGGTGCATGTTTTGACATCTTCAAATTTAGTATCGAAGAGTGAGGAGGCAAGTTCTATCATCATAAATTTGTGCTCATGCTTTTCTCTTAATTGATCAAGTGTGTGAGGTTCAGTAGGAAACACATATTCAGTATCCAAGTATTAAGTAACATCATTTCCAATACCTGATAGGTGGATTCTTATCCTACTTTTTCATGATGCAAATTTGTCTTTTTTCAACTTAGGCACATCCCTTTTTCTCATCTTGTGATCTTTACCTTAGGTCTTGAAACCCTAATTCTAAGCACACAAGCTCTAATGCCAATTATTAGAATAACTGAGAAGGGGGGGGGGGGGGGGGGGGGTGAATCAGTGGCCTCAAAAATTAATCCAATAAATCAACCCAAAAATTTATACCATAATTATAAACCTCTATTTATCTTCATTCCTACAAGATGTATGCCCTTAAATAATCTTATGAAATAACTACTGCTAGGAATACATTGTTTATCCTTCTTCTTAAGCTTTACCGAATAGCAGTCTAGCCTTTACCGAAATAAAGTAAATAACTTAGTGTTTACCGATCAACCCTATTTTAGTAATGTGTAAATCAAAACATCAAAGAAATGAACCATATACACATTTGACACATTTGAGTACAGAGAAGTTACAACAGAGTAGAGCAGTTGAATGAGTTTGATGCTACTGAGTGTACTATGAGGTAAATAAATCATTGAGCATATAGAGTTTGACTAGCATATGTTGATGTATTTCCATAGACATTTTTGCATTAAGTTTTGTTGTACTAACAAGCTACATCTCTTAGATTAAAGATTGTAAAATACTTTAGCAAGATAGACTGAATAAGTCTTATTGTACTCCTAATAGGGTAAGCTATCACAAATAACTAACATTGTAGCTCTAACCGAGAGACCTTTTTGCTGCACTAGTGAAGGATTAAGGGTGTCATCAACACCATAGTTTTTTTCTCTAACAAAGGATTTCTATGTGACCAAAAATCTTGGTGTTATGAGTTATTCTTACATGTTTTAGTTTATATTCTTTACAATGTTTATGTGCAATATATTTAGTTCTGTAAATGATCAGTTTGTATGTTTAAAAGTTTTAATAGTATTGATTCATCCCTCCCCTTTTAATATTTAACTTCCCATAGTTAATCCAATAGAATTGAATAGTATTAATTTTTTTTAGCACTGAGATCAATAACACTCAAAGAGTGATCGGGGTTAGATTATACAATTAGAGATTAAATACTTAAAACTGTAAAATTCTCTTAAACCGAACGACTTTCTCATAAGATACTTGGATTATATTATTGAAAAGGCTAAGTTAAGATCTAGAATGACAACAATGAAGGTAATATTATGTTTATCTTGTACTAACCATTTATGATGTACCTTATTAGGTGTGGTAATTAATATTCCCTTATCTTATTTCGACACATCATTTAATCTTGAAATCTAGGAGAAGGTAAAAGATAGGATATTGCTATGAGCTAATTGCTAATTATCTTTTGATTATGATGAGTAAATATGTCTGATAAAGGTGAGAAATGTCTTAATTTGTTGTGTTTAATATTAATAGATAACAATTAGATAGGAAAATTTTGTTTGGTGCATTGGTTGGTGGTGATGTCATTGGACTGGTGGCACTCATTAGATTGGAAAGGTTATGAAATATGACTAGAGAAAAGGAAGATATGGAACTATAAAAGTACTGCATGGTTCAGAATAAAGGCAGATATAGAGGCTCTCAATGATCCATTTTTAATTGTATTTTATTAAGAACTATATTGGTTGTAAATGAATACATAATATGATATGGTTAGGATATTTGTCCTAATAAGTTTTTTTTTTCTGGATTGCAAGATCCTAGGCTAGACCGAAGGTTTTATTCTTCGTTCTTTCCTATCGATGCCCGCACTAAATGAAGAATCTATATTTGTAATTTATTTCATCAAAAAATTTTAGGGCTAAGGGAGTTTACCTATCAAAAAAAGTTTGAAAATAACACAAATGAATGCAGAAGTAGGATGATGATAAATAAATTGATGAATACTTACAATGATATAAATGTTCAATCTTTCAATGGAATTTTTTATTCCTAGAAGAAATATGGGCATAAGGAATATGGGTGCAAATATAATGGAAGAAAACATTGGAATTCTCTAGGACCAGATCCTACATGTTTTGATTGCAATAAATTAGGGCATGTTGCTATGTTCTATAAAATAAAAAATGTGAAGACCTTTAACTGGAAAAGAAAAAAGTGGATGTAAATGAGGAAAGAGAAAAAATGAAGAATACCTAGATAAAGAAATATAATCAGAATATGGAAGATAATTCATAATATATATAGTTATACCCCCTGGTGGTACAAATAATTCCTCCAAACACTAAATAGAAAGTTTGGTCTAGAGAATATTTTGCAAAAGATCTTAAGAAACCCCTGTGTGAATTGGATGTTGAATGATCCCCAACATCACAGAGGCTATAGATTTTTTTCCAAAACATTTTGGGTCTCTATAAAGACTAAAGGGATTCTAGTTACTTACTAATTTGCAAAGAAATAAATTTTAAAGAGGTTTCTAACAGTCATATTTTCAAAAGGTGTAACTGTTTTTGTTTATTGAAAAGGTATAAGTATGGAGATTAAGATACTTTGTCAACCACTTGGGATCTTGCAATATAAAATAATTTCAATATGTGAAAAAGTTTTTGTTGCCTCCTAAATTTTTGTTTTCTCTTATCCATTGGAGAAATTCTTAGATCGTGTGAATCTTTTCTTGTAGAATGCTTTCAGGGAGTAAATCACAAAGAAGACACAAAAAGGTGTGTCTTAGGTGCAGTCAAGAGTGTACAAACTCTAGTTGCATAATCTCTTCCATTGATTGTTTAAAATTGATGCAGGAGCATCTTAGGATCTTGGCAATCTTGCCTCAACCAAAAAAATAATTCTTTTTTTTTTTTTATGTTCTAGTTTGGTAGTTTTTGGTGTTTTTGGTGGTGGTCGATCTATGCTTGTTAGTTTTGGTTGTGGTCATGACAATGTGTTCTTGGTTTAGTCTTGGAGCTTATCCTCTGATCACAAATCATTTGTTTTCATCACACATAAGTTATGGTAGATTATTTGCGTATCTATCTCGTTCTTCATTTCCCGGTTGATCATTGTGTTTTCTGATAGTTTCCCAATCTTTCATTTGGTTTTTTTGAGTGCAATCATCCCAGCTCATTATTATGTTTGAGGTCGACACTTTTATATGATTGCATTAGTTAAATATTTCATTGGAGGTTATGCTTTAGGATTTGGGTCCTGACCTATTTGGGTGTAAAATATTTACTCATTTCTTAGGGAATGTAATATTTTCAAGGCCGGTCGATGATTGTGATGGCTTTATAAGCTTATGGATTTGTTCCTAAGGAGAAGGATGGTCTCATAATATTATTTGGCTTAGCTTGGATATGATTTGGAAGGTTTTGAGTGTAATCATTCTTGTTTTCTTGGCATGTGAAACAAAATGTTGTAGCTATGTTGTAAATGATTTTTGATGATAGTTAAAAGCTCAATCTCTTGTTTTTACCTGTTTTGTCTTGTTTTCTTCCTTTTTCTTGTGTTGGATGCAAGGGTTGGACCGATATCCTTGAGGTTTCTCCATCCTTTGACTGCATCATGTGGTATTAGAGTGAGGTTGAAGGTTGAACAAGATTGAGCTTGAATAAGGTGGAGATTCTTGTGTTGGTAGATCTGAGTTCCTGACTTGTGAAGCTCTAGTCCTGTTGATCTTCAGGTGGCAGAGTGTAGATATGACTTGAAATCAAGAGGACTTGTCAAAGGTGGTGAGTAATATTTTAGTGTTTTTTATTAAGTGTTTAAGGCGGACCGATTGGACGAGGCTGCACGTGTTTCTGATAGATCATCGGTGGGAGGAGCATCTTGTGATAAATCACTGGTTGGAGAGACATTTGTATCTAAGAATTGGAATATGTCGCCTAGAAGGATGAACCCTAAAAGGATAGATAAAATGATGGAAAAATTTAGAGTGGATATGAGGAATGAGATTAGAAGTGTGTTGAATGGATTGATGATGAATCTTGAGACTAAAGAGGAATTTGATGACGTTGCTGAAGATCTTGAGACGGTAGATGTTGAGATCCTTGTAGATGAGGAGAGATTGTTGAGAGTGATAATCTTAAAGGATCATATTTGTCATTAGTATACAAGGAAATAATTTTTGGACTGTCGGTAGCATGATCACTGAGTGACAGCATTCAGTCAAGCAAAATGGACACTGAAACAATCAAGTGCAGAGGACACCAAAAATAGACAAGTGCAATGGTCACCGAAAATGTCAGTGTAGTGAATACCAAAATCAATAAACACTGATAAGAACTTTCACCGAATGACAGTTCAAAGATTAAACTGACAACACAGTTCACAAAGGAACCCAAGATTAGTATTTCTACAGAGACATCACCGAGCACCAGCCTACCAAGAGACAGTTTTATTTTTTGAGAAAAGTGGATCTGCGTTACACGTGAGATAAAATACTTTAGTTTTATAATTATCTCTATGCTTAGATGTAAAACCATTTCTTGAGGGACAAGTAAAGCATATGTAATTGTTTTAATCAGTTTAACTGATTGTAAATATGCAAACTAGGAGATCAAGGTCAAGTTGTAAACCTTTGATCATAGAGTTTTTATTGTAAAGAGTGAAACCTAATTAGGTCAATACATTGTATAAAGAGATGTATTAATCAATGAGAACATGATGATTGTAGCCGCAACTGACATCTATGGATCAGACAAAGAGTTTCATGTAGAAGGACACAAAAGACAAAATTCAGTTATGAAGAACAAGATTCAAGGCTACCGAGAAGAACAGAGGTATTAATCAATCACTATAGGTGATACACATATATTGTGAACTTAAAGGATCAGTATTCAACAATTCAATTTTGCATACTATTAGGTCAACAAGTATTTTTTACTACTCTCTAACAATTGTAGAAAATAGAAGAAATTCTTTAAGAAGGTGGACTTAACAGTCTTATTGTAAATCTCTTAACCGAGTGCACACTTAATAGTGTTGCTAAATCTCTTAACCGTGTAGACCTAACCAGTCTAAAATGTTACTCCTAACAGGGTAAGATCAGTAGAAGTGATCACACTTGTAGCCTTAAGCGACACCTTCCATTGTGCAGATAGTGAGGCTTTGTGGGTTTCATCCCCACCACAATTTTTACCTTCTAACAGGGATTTTCTGCATTACCAATTCTTGTGTCATGTGTAACTACTTTTCATGAATATTTCTGTGAATTTTTACATGCAGTCAAGTTTATGATTTGATATTACATGTATAAGGTAGAAAAGAAATATGGTCGGTAATGCAAGGAAAGATTACTGCAGGTTAATTGATAAAAAGTTTTAAGGGTAGTGATTCACCCCCCCCCTCTTGTTGGTTGTTTTTCATGTTTTGCCCTGTTCCTTGTCTTGTTCTCTGAAAGTTTGCAGGTTTTCATGCCTATTCCATGTCAAAATCCTGAGAAACCCTGCAAAATCATAAACCCTAAGGCCTAATGTTGAACGATGTA
>MU228434.1:453519-464531 GCA_018584345.1 Thuja plicata | reverse complement strand
TGAACAGTTAGATAAGATAAATTACAAACTGATGACTAAGGGTTAATGGGCTAACCAAGAAAAGTTTTAGAGGTACTGATTCACCCCTCCCCTCTCAGTACATCATCTCAATATAATTCCAACAAAAGGATATCAGCAAGATGGACATATGCCTTGCACACTGAAAAATAGATAAGGGAAAGATCCCTAGTTACAATCATGCCACCCAAGTCAAAATTTGAAGAAATTGATGAAATGATGAAGAAGCATGCAAAGAAATTATCTGCAAAGAGGAGAACTTACAAAGTACTAGAGGGTAGATTAGTAGAGCTTGATATAGAAAGAAATGATACTTGGAATGAAATATTCAATGCCCCCAAGCAGGTATGGGCTCTTACCGATAAGCCTCACTATGAAGAGAAACAGGCCACACCAGCCCATAACACATTTTCATAAATGATATCGAGGAAATCAATCCAGTTGAATTGACAACACAGGAAAGTAAGGCCATGGATGATGTACCTTAGATTTTACAATCATTAGGGAATACAATAGAGATCACAATCAAAGATACAACTCTTATTGATTCTGATGATGATCCCAAGAAGGATGAAGATGTAACTGATGCCACTGAGAGAAAAGGAAAATGATACAATGGATGTTGCATAGGTAAATATACCATGTCATATACCTCTATTGATACAAGCTATCAATATCATTTTAGAAGAAAAGGAGAAGACACCTGAACTTGATACAAACAATCCAATATATATAGGTGATGAACAAGGGAAGTCGACAGATACAAATGAAGAGTAGAAAGAAAAAAGTGGAGAGGAAAATTAGAGTGATGCCACCGACAAACACTCCGTGGAAGAAAAGGATGTAGATAAAGATAAGGTTGATGTAGATATGTCTACTACTGACCGACAGGTAAATACCAAGCAACAAACTAGCACCACACCTCCCACATAGTGACCCAAATCTAAATAAATAGAGAAAGAACTTGCTATAGTTCTACGTTCCCCTGCTTCCACTACTCTTACAAATAAGAAGAAGAAGAAGAAGAGAAAATCTCCAGTAACATAGATGCAATTATTGATATACCAGACTATGATCCAAGGACACTAGATCTAGAGTCACTTACCAAGTATGGAGAACTCTGTAAAAGAAAGGCAATTCAAGACAAGCTCAAAAAGGAGCACAAGAAATCACAAGCCCTGGAAAGCACAAAAGAAATATTATTGCAGATTGCTCCTGACACTGACAATGATCAAAATGCTCAAATACTTGATCAATTAGTAGTTCTGACCAACACCATTACATCATAGAATGTAGATGCAGACAAGTTCATTGAGGAACGTGCTGAGCAAAAGTGCCAATACAAGATTATAGAGAAGATCATCCAAGAAGAGGCAGAGCATAAGGTAAAAGTTTCTGAATTAGTAACTACAATGGAACCAATCTTATCAGAAGTAGTTAAACTAGTTCAAAAGTTATGCACAATAGAACATTTCACTACCGAGCATAGTGAAAATATAGCCAAAATAGATGAATATCTTAAGGCTAGTGCAAAAGTATCACAACCGAAGAAAATGCATTCCAGTTTCATTATGAGAAGATTGTAGAAGAAAAATGGTTGAGAATAGAACTTCAAAAGGATGAAATCAGGATCAGAGATGAGGTAACCGAGCTGCAGGCTATGTTACTCCTGAATCTCACACTACTGTTGAAACACATGACTTTGGCAAAAATATTGATTTTCACCCCATAGATGTCTATTACTGAGAGTATATATGACATGCACGCCAGACTCACATTGGAATACATGACCCTGGAACACTTCCAAGAGAAATGGGAGAAGATAATGGAAGACATTCAAAAATCCCATGCCCACATACTCGACAAGCTGTAAGTATTACACCTTTGTCATTGTTTTCAAAAAAAGGGGGAAATTATATGTGAAAGGGGGAAACTATATGTATAAACGGGATATTATATATATACATGTCAAATGGGGAAAATGTCAAAAAGGGGAAAACATGTCAAAGGCCAAAAAGGGAAATACACAAAGGAGAAACATGTACATACACCATACCGAGGCATGCACATAGGGGGAGTCATTGACAAGGTAAACACGGTGTATATACCAAACATTTCAATTTGCACATATCATTTTTTGGTACTAATGCCAAAGAGGGAGATTAATAATCCTAAAGAATCATATTTGTCATTATTATACAAGAAAATAGTTTTTGGACTGTCATTAACATGATCATCGAATGAAAGCATTCATTCAAGCACAATGGACACTAAAACAGTCAAGTGTAGAGGACACCGAAAATAGACAAGTGCAATGGTCACCAAAAATGTCAGTGTAGTGAACACCGAAATCAATGAACACCGATAAGAACTTTCACCAATAGATAATTCAAAGAGTAAACCAACAACATAGTTCATAAAGGAACCCAAGAGTAGTATTTCTATAGAGACATCACTAAGCACCAGTTTACCGAGAGATAGTTTTATTTCTTAGAAAAGTGGATCTGAGTTACACGTTAGATAAAACACTTTAGTTTTATAATTATCTCTATGCTTAGTTGTAAACCATTTCTTGAGGGACAAGTAAAGCATATGTAACTATTTTAATCAGTTTAACTAATTGTAAACGTGCAAACTAGGAGATCAAGGTCAAGTTGTAAACCTTTGATCATAGAGTTTTTATTATAAAGTGTGAAACCTAATTAGGTTAATATATTGTATAACTAGATGTAGTAATCAATTAGAACATGCTGATTATAGCCACATATAACATCTCTAGATCCGACAGAGAGTTTCATGCAGAAGGAAAAAAAGATAGAATTCAATTATGAAGAACAAGATTCAAGGCTACTGAGCATAACAGAGGTATTAATAAATCACTATAGGTGATACACATACATTGTGAACTTAAAGGATCTATATTCAGCAATTCAAGATTGCATACTATCAGGTCAACAAGTATTTTTTACTACTCTCTAACAATTGTAGAAAATAGAAGAAATCCTTTAAGAAGGTGGACTTAACAATCTTATTGTAAATCTCTTAACCGAGTGCACACTTAACATTGTTGCTAAATATCTTAACTGAGTAGACCTAACTAGTATAAAATGTTACTCTTAATAGGGTAAGATCATCATAAGTGATCACACTTGTAGCCTTAATTGGCACCTTCCATTCTGCAGATAGTGAAGTTTTGTGGGTTTCATCCCCACCATAGTTTTTACCTTCTAACAGAGGTTTTCTTCATTACCAATTCTCGTGTCATGTGTAACTACTTTTCATGAATGTTTACATGAAGTTAAGTTTATGATTTGATATTAAATTCATACGATAGAAAAGAAATATGGTCGGTAATGCAAGGAAAGATTACTAAGGGTTAATTGATAAAAAAATTTAAGGGTACTGATTCACCCCTCCCCTCTTAGTACACACCATTCCATTATTCGAATAGAGAGTTATAGCACAAGTAACTAAAGTTCATACAATGTATGTTTCTACTTTCACCGATTCATTGTATCCTGAGGATTTGATAGACTGGAATGGAGAGTTAGAACTTAGAAGATTACTTTGAGCTTGAAGATATCAAAGATCCAAAGAGGGTTAGGTTGGCACAAACTAAGTTGAATGGTCATGCTACCTTATGGTGGAAGGAATTGCATAAAGATAGATAATAACATGATGAGACAAAAATCACTAGATGGAAGGTGATGGTTGCTAGGTTAAAAGCTAAATTCATTCCTAAAGATTATGAATTAGAGTTGTTCAAGAAGTTGTAGAATTTGTGGCAGAAATACATGAGTGTGGAGGAATATACAGAGGAGTTCTATAAGATGACTATCAGATCTGGTTACAAGGAGCTATTTAAGGAGAAGGTGGCTAGGTATGTTAATGGTCTGACGTTTAATATTTAGGATGAGTTGAGTATGTTGAGGATTAGTACTATTGAGGATTCTTATCAATATGCATTAAGGGTAGAAGATAAGTTGAAGAGGAGACAAGGTAACCTTAGAGGGAAAGAAAAGAAAGTTTGCAACAATGGAAAAGAGAAGATGAATCTATTTTTTTTTTACCAATTTTGTCTTGTTTTATTCTATTGTGTTGTGTTGGCTGCAATGTTTGGACTGATCTCCTTGAGGTTTCTCCACCCTTGACTACATCAAAACCAGTCCCTACCATTTTTAATGTAATGGATGAGACACAACCTATGTTCAAGAAGAGACCATTCAAATCAAGTATTGTTGACCGTTTTGTTGCATTTTCATAGGCCCTATTGTGTGTAACTAATATTGAAGATATGCATGGATATATTTTGGTCCCTGTGGAGGAATACTATCTTTTGAACATGGGAGAATTTAGGAAGAAGAATATGGTAGGGATACAATTAAATTTGAAGCCTGGATACTTTTCCCTATAGGAGGAGAAAGTAGATGTTTGGTGTGATTTTATATAGTTCAAAAAAAGAAGAGATGATAAGCATGGTGTAGAGAAAAACTCATGGATAACACCTATTGTTAGAAAAACCATAATTGATTTCAAAAGATGTGATTCAAGATGTTACTAGAATATGTGATTTTGGATATGTCGTGTCCCAGTTCTAAAGGTTGCAAGAAATAATGAAGTCATGATACTAATCAGAGAAAAAATTGATAATAGGCCACTTTCTTTGGATGGTATGAGAGATCCTAATGTTGTCTACACCACTATGGGTATTGCATTCAAAGTGTACTTCACCAACAAATACGGTACTACTAGTGATACTACCATTGACACAACACATCTGATGGTGAAAGAAAGAAAGAGATTTGATTTGTGTGATGCATTGAGACAAAAAGTCATTGAGAATATAAAAAAAATGAAGGAAACAAATTACCGAGGTTTTCGTATGGCTCTATCATTGTGTCTCATGTCGTATTATCTAAAAGAATTTTTTGGTAAATGAAATAGTGTGAGAGAAGAATGTTTTTGTTGGAGCACAAATCAAAAACTATATTGTTGGTTTAATTAAGACATTTTACCTTGGTTAATTCATACTTAGATACTAATTACACTTTGCTTAAGCTTACTTATGGTCCACATAGGATCTTTTCCACTTTAGGTGGTGTTATTAGTTATCGCATTCCACTATATGTGATGAATCCACCTTTAGTACACTTATCACCTTATCACTCTCCACTTTTTTTGTACATACATTATTACACATTGGAGGATGATCCACCTCTAGTGGACATGTGATTCCACCTTATGTAGGTGATAAGTTCTCTTGATTATCATGTAATGAGACAATGACACTTATCATTGTCTCATTCACTCCTTTGTACTCACCTTGGCTATATAAGAAAAGGTTTTCCTATGTAATAATCATCCAATATTCAAGTTGATTATAGTTGAGTAAATCAATTCCATCCATTCTAGTTATTGTATAGTATTCATGGTGAGAACACAATTTATTCTTGTCATATTATTTATCTCTTGTTATTGTACTTCCATTGCCTCTATATCTTGGGTGGATACATTCATAGTAAAATCTTACATGGTATCAGAGCCTATAGAGTGCCACTAGATAGTATTTTGAGAGATTTGAGTGCATATTTTGGTGGATTTTAGGGATGTCATCTTTATGATTTTCTATTGCAGGGCAAAATTGGAGCTTATTGGTGCAAATCAGAGGTTGGAATCACATTGAGGATGTCCAAAAACCCCATGATCAATTTTTTTCCATACAAATCAGACATTGGAGGACAAATCTATAGTTATTTTAAGTTTGGAGGTGTCGTGGTGATTCGGGCCATAATTACGAAAGTGATTATTAAACAATGATATCTTAGTCATCCAAATTCCTTTTTTTGATATTTTTTTATTTGGGGTAGATTTTTATGATCTACACATTGGTGTATGTGGTTTATGATTTTACAGTATGATTTTTTCAAAAAATTACATCATTCCATTTTTGCAACTTCCAAGGCCTTGTTCAAGTTATACAAACTTCTTTTTAGGTGCAATTTTTTTAAAGTGCATGATTTTTTTGAATATTATAGTGGTGTTATAAATTTATAGTGACTGTGATAAAAAGTTATACTTTTATATTTTGGCTTATATTTACAATTAAAATGCATATACCTTAGTTTCGTCTTTTGAATAGTGCTTTGAGCCTCTTATAGTCTGATGTTGCTATATGGAGCCTAATCAGACTCGATGGTTAATTTTTACCCACATTTATCGGATGAAATATTCTATTGGTTGACATATTCTAGCCCTAATTTTGTAACTAACATAAGTCTTTATAAAATGGCTTAGGGTTAGGTTTTTTCTTTTCATACGAGAACTTAATAGATATTTTGTAGTGGTATTGAGTTGCAAGAGAATACTGATTGTAATTGGTTTGATTTGATGGATAACAATAGTAGACTCTCTATTTGGTCAATGTAGTTCAAGTTTGGGTGAACCACATTAAATTCTCTGTGTCTTCTTGTTTCATTTTTATGTGTATTTTATTCCTCTATTTTATTGATCGAATCTGCATTTAATTGTTAGATACTTGTCTTCTAATTCTAACTAATTGTGGTAATTGTAATAAATGAAACAAAATGTCCAAGAAAGAAGAAGAAAAAGAGAAAAAAGTATTTTAAAAAAATATTTTCTTTATTATTTAATAAAAAATTTATTAATAAAATATTTTAATTTTTTAATAAGTTTTTAAAAACAAATTGCAAATAAATATGTAAATTGGGAACACAATTTTGTCTTGTCCACCTACATACCTATTACAGCGATCCCTCTTCCAATTGATAGCTTGGGGGGTCAATTAATCATATATTTTCTTGGGACATAAATCCAATCAAAGGGCATCATCGCTGATCATGTGCATCACATCCTTTGGTGGCATCATTATCAATTTCTAGCTTCACATCTTTGTCACGTGATATTGTATTCTCTTGCATGAGATATGTTGCACACACACTGATATTAAGTGTCATCCTTCTTTTTACTTTCTCATTGATGACATATTTTATGTAGTCCTTCTATACTCAGTAGATTAGAAATTATTTTGTGAGACTTGGTGCATTTCAATAGATGAGACTTAGAATGTACCAATCTGTCATTGACGAGTATCGAGTTGATGCTCAAGTAGGTGTTTGGTGCAATTAAGGAATTTTTCCTTGGTTAATTAACTTTAGGTACTAATTACACTTTACTTAATCTTACTTAGGTACTACATAGGCGATTTTAGGAGCTTTTTAGGTGGTGTTATTAGTTATCACATTCCACTTTATGTGGTGACTCTACCTTTAGTCCACTTATTACCTTATCACTCTCCACTTTTATTGCACATTTTTTTATTACACATTGGAGGATGATCCACCTCTAGTGTACATGTGATTCCACCTTGGATGGGTGATAAATTTTCTCTTTATTATCATGTAATGAGACAATAACAGTTTTAATTGTCTCATTCACTCCTTCATACTTACCATGGCTATATTAGAAAGGGGTATTCTATGTAATAATCATCAAATATTTAAGTTGGTTCTAGTTGAGTCAATCAATTCCAACCATTCTAGTTATTGTATTACATTTTTGGTGAGAATATAGTTTACTCTTGTCATATTATTTCTCTCTTGTTATTGTGTTTTCCATTGCCTCTATATCTTGGGTGGCTACCCTTGTAGCCAAATATTACACATATGCTAAGCTATGTAAGTAGTGAAGAATGTGAATCTATTTTTTGGGGTTTCATGACAAGAATTAAAGAGAAAATATGAAATAGATATATGATTCCTAAATAAATCATAGAAAATTACATGAAATATATCACATTTATGGCTAATAAATATTATTGCTACATGTAAGTTTTTGTTTCTATAACTTGTTGGGTCCACAAGTTATCATATGATCTCTCCATAGTTGCATGGAATGGATATGTAGATAGGTTATTAAAAAACCAAATGATCCAATTAAGGATAGATTTGGGACTTATGAGAAAATTACTAATAAAACTACTCGAAAGAGGAAGGATAATCCAATAGAGTAAACAAGATTAATGATGGAAGAAAAAATTGTTGAGTCTTCTAAGTATAGAAGATCTAGAAGAATGTCTTAAAATCATACTATTCCCTATTCCAGTAGAAAGAGAAGTAGAAAAGACTCATTGTAGGTTTCAAAAAGGAAGGAAACATTTGTACATATAGATGAAAGTGAGGAAGATGTGGAAGTTAAGAAAAAAACCCAAAAGAAGAGTAGAGGAGGATCCAAAGAGATACGCAACACTCCTTTTGGATTAAAAGAAGAAGAACATCCAAATGAGATTATGAATATTTTCAATACCTTAATTCATTAGGGAAACCTACAAAAAATTTCTAAAGTATACCTAATGTTTCCCTCATATAATTAGGAAAATAATGAACAAGCCATTATTATGTAATGTCAGAACATGAATTGACATTGGATAACATTATAGGAGAACTTGTAGAATTTTTTGCAGAAGTGTTAACTAAAAGGAGAGTAAAAGCAGTTAAGTTGTTAGTCTTTAAAGGCACTAAGAGGGGGGCGGGGTGAATCAGTGCACCCACAAAAATGAAACACTTCTTATATAGCTTCCACAACAACCAACATGCAATAGAGAATATTACATAGAAGCCAAGAAAATAAACCATTCACACAAAGTAATCACAAGACACAATATTTTTCTCGTGGAAACCCTTGTTAGAGGGAGAAAACCACATGTGAGATGATAATCACAAATTTCTCTAGTGCACCAAAGAAATATTCCATGTTAGGATCAATTACAAACACCCTACTAAGGGTATACACAGATAAGAGTATCTTTAACCCGGTTAGAAGCTAATATAAGTCATGCTAAGAACTACCATGTTAAGGGATTACAAAATACTTATGAGAGTTACCTAGTTAGAGGATTTATACTTTATATCATGTTAAAGATCCTTCTCACCCTATTAGGAGTGACCTTGTTAAAGGCTTTCACCTGCAAACCTGTTAGGGCTTGCCTTGAGATAGACCCAAGAGTAAATGACCAGATTATGACACTCCATGTCTGACAGATCCACTTCAATTTTGATCACAATGTTGCCTTAAACATAAAATCTCATATCTTCATATTTGCACAATTAAAATGACCTATCGTATCACCACATCATTTCCCTAAAACTCGATTTCAACCTTATTTTATGAAATTGACAAAGTCATCCTTTTCCATAAAATGTTTTACCCACTGACATAAAAATGAAATATGATCATGCCAAAATGCATTTCTCAACTCAATAAATTCAATAAAACATTATCCAAGTCATAAATAATCATTTAAAAACACTAAATTGACCAATTAGCTGATCTAATAAAACTCACTATGCATTACTCTTGTTCTTCCTGTCAGTGTAACTTCAATCTTCAATAACTTGTTGAATTCTTCAATCTAACTAATGTGTTCGTGTATATAGATAGATATGCCTCTGGAGATGCTAAATGCATGATCACACACCTTAACTTGATCTCAAACTCCAAATCCGATCATTTGTATCTCGCATACTGTCTTCATCATGGTTGACTGCACACTTTGTCATTTCTCCAATTAGATCCTTCAACACCATCAGTAAAAATGATCTCATATCTCCAATAGATCATGTTTTCAGCAATGACAACACCACAATGCAATCATATGATCAAAACTCAGATCAACTTTATCAAATGCCAACAATCTCTCCCTTTGGAATTGATGGAAACACTTAGAAAAAAATAAACAAAATTTGCAAAGTGTCAAAAAAATGTATTGCAAAGTAGTAAACTAATTCTTGATAGCTCAATAGCTCCCCCTAGGAATTAAAAGCATGTACACTATTCCCCTTAATCTTTACATTATATTTTTATGGACTTAGCCAAATTTCAACCTTATACACTACTCCCCCTTTGACAACAATGAAAAATGTATTACAAAGGGTGTCAAAATTGTATTCATGTATGAGTAGTAACACCTAATTACATTGTACTGAAAACATCATTGAAGGTACTCTTCAAAATTTGTAGATCACTGGCCCAAGTCCTCAGTAAATTCTCCACACTAGCTATCTATCCACTTAGAAAAAATGCTAATTACTCTAAACTATTAACGGTGCACACATTTGGAAATGCTAGGGCCTTCTCAGCCTCCTTCATACTATGTTGCAAAATGTCCAACTTTGGAATCAACAAACTATGCAGCTCCAACAAGTCAGCTATCCTCCTGTCTTGTTGATTCCTATTTGATTTCAACTTGTTTTTTATATTGCTAACCTTAGCACAAAATTTAGTAGCAGGATCATGTATAGGATCAAAATTTGAAACACGCAACCTAAGCTCTTACTCAACTTCACATTTTTCCCTCTTTAAATCTTTCAAGAATTGGGAAAAGTCAGAGATAGATTTAAGAATCTTACCACCTTCATTTAATGCATCCTTTAACCGATTGACAACCAAAGTAATTGTTTTTTTTTTTGTGACAATTGAGTATGCTAACATCTCTGATCTCTTCTTCTCATTGTAGACACCCAAAAATGGACAGGCTTGCAACTTTACATTAAAAACACTAATTTTCATCTATTAATTAATGGTTTTTAATCATTAATTAATCATCTATTTTCCTCTAAATTCATTCTCCAAATCATCTAATTAAATTCCCAAAGTTTATTAAATAATTAATTTTATTTAATTAATTAACCGTAATTGATTAATTACCATTAATTAATTATTTAAACTCAATTTCCTATAGTTTAAATTCAAATATTTAAACTTACTAATTAAATTCTTCCAATTAAATTAATTTAATTTCATTTAATAAAGCAATTCTAAATCAAAAAGAATTCAATTATCTCACATGCTCAAAACTTTAATTAAATAAATGAATTAAATATTCATTTATCTTCAAAGAGATAACTCCAATCAGATCACATGGGTAACTTCACCCACCTCTCCAGTCCACATGGGTAACTTCACCCACCTCTTCAGTT
>MU228434.1:405829-433370 GCA_018584345.1 Thuja plicata | reverse complement strand
CATCTCCCTATCTCTGGGATTGATCTCAACCATTCATTTCATCCCCAATTCCTATATAATAAACCCTTCATAACCATTTGAAGGATCTAGGATTTCAAGCTCTTGTGCGCCATTACTATGTCAGTTTTGTACTAGCATTCAATCCATCTTGCGATCACACACACATTTCAATTGGCAAATTCTCAAAGCTTCTCAAGTCATAGACGCTACCCACACCAATACTGAGCATCAAAAATAGCGTTTCAAAAGGAGTAGAGAGAGACAATAGAAACTTCAAGCACTTTGGGGTTTGCATTCATTTGTTTTCCTTTCTTTGCTTGTACATTTTATTGGTTATGCTTCAAGTTATTCGTTTTAGTAGTATTTGTGTATTGGATTTATATCATTTGTAAAACCTTTGCTACTAACCCTCACCTTTGGAAAGCTTGGGACCCACAAATCACAAAAAGATGTGTACACTCATATTCCTTCTCTTCTCTCAAAAATTGCAACATCCTCTAAGATTTTCATTTCCTCACTAATAGCAGTGACCAAAAGGGCTAGTTTCTCTATCGGTGTGGAAGTCTCATCATACTTCACATTTCTTAATAAATCTAAAAGTAAATCTATGGTAGAGAGAATCACCTGTTCTTCTTGCTTCATACTTTCCATTTTACCCTATACTTTATCGTCATAAAAAGGTCTATCATCTCCTTGGGGCTCATAATTCTCAAGTCTATCTATCCCTTTATCAGTATATCATCTACATCAATATTTATCTTGGACTAACATGAAAGTGTTACCTTTTCTTGATCTTGTTCTTTCTCAGTAGTTTCGTCCTCATGTTCCTATTTACCTTGTATGTCAACATATGTAACTTCCTTTTCTTTTACTTGTTCTTGTTGTCGACCATCTATAGAAACTTTTTCTTGTGTTTCATTGGTCATATCTTGATCAGTACCCATGTGTAGGTATAGGAAAGGTTACTGAGAGGGGGGTGAATCAATAATCACCAACTTAACCTTTAAAAATCAATCCCAAATCTTCACTTAATAGATTTATCGATTACAACTTAATTACCTGTAATAGTGTTATTGGTTATCATAACATTAAAAATCCATGCAACATAAGATAAACATTCATACAAAACTAACACCAGCATATATCTCGTGGAAACTTGATTAGGGAAAAAACTAGGGCATGAGATCAGTTCCCAAAAATAGTTATACTCTTCTGAAATACGTCTGGTTAAGATCTTGCCTGGTTAAGGGTTACAAAAGCACTGTTAAATGCTACCAAGTTATGTGATTTACCTAGAGACCTTTTAAAGTCTTATACCCTGTTAGGAGTAACCTAGTTAGAGTATTTTAAACACTCTTTTGAGAATGTCAACTTGTTAAAGGATTTACAATAGACCTGTTAGGGTCACTTGATAAGGGATTTTACTGTCATAATTATTAGAGAGTAACAACCTATAAAATGATATGGAGTTTGCACTATCTCTGCTATATCAGATCCAATAAAGTTCCTTAACACAATAACATACCATTACAATCCTTTATATCCTCTTATGTGATTGCAACAATCATTCTCTGATTAGTTCTTTTTTCCACCATTATTTTGTCTTCTTCTTCGTCACGATACCAATCTTCTTCTTGTCTCTTCCTTAAGTAGATAATTGTTAATCATCAAAACCTAAACCTAGATCCAATAATAAAACTTAATCATGTTATTAAATCATTTTCTTTTCTTCCTCCTTGTCGGTTGCAATTTGATTTCCTTTTTAACCAATAGTTTCGGATATTGATAGCTAACCTCCTTAGGTGGATAAGAATTCCTTCTTTCCAATAGTTAATACCTTGCTTCTTTGACTATTTGACATCAATGAAAAACTATATAACTGATCTAACCTTTTCATCAACTTAATCTTTTTATCGACTAGATAATTTATGCCAACAATCTCTCCATATGCCAACAATCTCCCCCTTTGGCATTGATAGAAAACTTTGGTAAAATTCTAATGATACACCATCACTGTACCTTTCTCTATACTGATCTTTTAGTTCTATCTATTCTGCTTTCTCTGTAGAAGTTGAGAAATCCAACTTCACAGATCGCCAATAAAACCTGCATGCAAATAACCTGTTGTTGAAAGGAAACCAAAGAGACAGAAGCAAGGGTTTGGAAAATCTCAGTGGAGTGAGAGAAAATTGTATTTCCAAATTAATGAAACAATAATTACAAAATTTCAACCTTAAAGGTGAACGGAACCCTAAAAAGGTAAAAGCTAGATTGCGCAATATAATTAATATGAAATATTAATTATATGCACCTAAGAGACAACTTAAGTGGAAAAGAGTACATAGATAACTTAATAATTAAATCAACATGATCTAATTAATAAGTCAAGATAAATAGATACTCTAACACCCCCCCTTAAGCGAAGCTCAGAGGTAAGCTAACCTACCACAGCTATGAAAGCAGGAAAAGAGGGTCCCGGCAACAAGGCCTAATCAGGTACCCAATACAAGGAAATCTCTATGAACTGGAGATAAAGGAGAAAACCCAGTGGGAAAAACCCCTCTCCAAAAAGAGATAAGAAAACATGCTAAAAAAAAATGAAGGAAGGAAGGCCTCAACAAGACCCCCCAAGGACAACTTTTGTCACCCCAAGCATAGAATGCAACTGAAGATAGCGCGGAGATGCAAAAGGTTTGGTGAAGATGTCAGCAACCTGCGCATCAGTGGGAATGTCATCCAAAGTGAGAACACCATCCTAAATATACTAACGGATGAAATGCATATGAATCTCAATGTGTTTGGTGCGTTGATTCTCCACCGGGTTGCGGGAAATGTGAATAGCACTCTGATTATCACACCACAGAATAGTGGGACGATTAGGAGGAAAGCCAAACTCAGTCATCAACTATCAAAGCCAGAGAATCTCCTGACTAGCATGCACTACTGCTCTGTACTCAGCCTTCGTAGATGAAAGTGTGTGAGCATTTTGCTTCTTGCATGACCATGTGATAGGAACAGAGCCAAGACAAAAAACAAAGCCAGAAGTAGACTTTCGATCATCAACATCACCAGCCCAATTTGAGTCAATGTAGCCAACAATGTGAGGAGCCCCTGATGTGTAATGAATGCCATACATAAGTGTGCCCTGAATGTATGTCAAAATACACTTGGCAGCTTTCCAATGACTCTCATGAGGCTCATGTGAGAACTGAGAGACTAGACCAACTGCAAAGGAGAGATCAGGATGAGTGTGAGTCAGGTATAACAAACTGCCAACCAACTGCTGATACAATGTAGGATCCACTGAAGGCGAAGTGCAAGGGGTAGACAAAGTAACACCTGACTAAAAAGGTGTGGGAGTAGGCTTGCAATCAAGCATATCAAAGCATTGAATCATGTCAAGAGCATACTTCTGCTGGTAGGAAAAGATCCCAACAGGGGACTTAACAATATGCAGACCCAGAAAGAAATGTAATAGACCAAGGTCAGTCATCTCAAACTGCTCCATCAATGCGCGCTGAACATCCTGAATCATAGAAGATGAGCTACCTATGATGAGAATATCATCAAAATATAGCACAAGGATCAAAACCTCATCCTCAAGACATTGAATGTAGACTGTACGATTGGAATGACAACGTGTGAATCTGGTAGAAAGCAGAAAGGAGTCCATCTTCTCATACCAAGCCCGAGGGGCCTGTTTGAGACCATACAAAGAATGCCGAAGTCTACAAACTAAGGAGGAATCCTACACAAATCCCTGAGGCTGATCCATGTAAATCTCCTCAGTAAGATCACTGTGCAAGAATGCACTCTTCACATCCATCTGAAAAGTGATCCATCCCTGAGAAGCTGCAAGGGATAAGACAAGGTGAATAGAGTTCATCTTAGCGACAGGGGCAAATGTCTCAGTGTAATCAATACCCTCAACCTGTGAAAAACCCTTCGCAACAAGACGTGCCTTGTACTTATCAATAGAACCATCAGCAGCAAAATTAGTATGATATAACCACTTGCATCGCACTAACTTTCTTCCCTTAGGAAGAGAACAAAGATCCCAAGTGTGATTCTTCATCAAAGAAGAATACTCCTCCTCCATGGCACTATCCCACTCAGTATGTCCTGTCGCTACCACAAATGTCTAAGGATCACCACAAATAGCATGACTCAGAAGACTAGAACCCGCAATATGAGACCGGGTGTGACGGGAAGTGGAAGGGTCACCAGCCAGAGATCTTGTAGCATCAACTGTAACACGAGCCCATCTAGGAAATGATGGAGGATCCTGTGGTGGAGGTAAATGGGGATCACCAAGATCATCATCCTCATCATCCTAAAACAAAACTGGAAGAGATGAGGGAGTAGTGGGAAGTGATGTAGACTCTAGAAGTGGGGTATCTACTGCAAGAAGGCACTCATCAAACTAGACATCCTGTCAAAATAGGACCTCTCTGGAATTAGGATCAAACAACTTGTATGCCTTAACATCCTCGCAGTAGCCAACAAAAATGAGGTGTCGGCTCTTCCGCTCCATTTCTCTCCTTTGAGCGTCAGGCACAAATGCCCATGCTTCACTACCAAATACTCAAAATGAAGATACATTAGGCTTGACATGAGACCAAGCCTCCTTAGGAGTCATATGTCAAACTGCCTTGTTAGGCATCTGATTCTGAATATAGTTGGCATAGTTGACTACCTCTGCCCAAAAAGAGGAATCCATGGACCTGGAGTGTATCATACAACTAGCCATCTCCCAAAGTGTTCTGTTCTTTCTCTCTGCCATACCATTCTACTGAGGGGTGTAGGGCACTAAAAATTGATGCTGAAGACCATGTTCAGAGCAAAAATCCCTGAAAGCTTGGTTCACATACTCCCCCCCATTATCTGTGCGTATTAGGAAAATAGAAAGACTAGATTGCTTCTTCACAAAGGTCTTAAAGACTCGAAATGAATCAAAGACATCAGACTTGTACTTCAAAAAGTACACCCATGTGCACCTGGAGAAGTCATCAATGAAAGTAAGCACATATCTGGCACCAGAAAAAGAAGCAGTAGGAAATGACATGAGGTCACTATGAATCAACTCCAATGGTGCCAAAGCACGAGTAGCCCATTCATGAGGAAAAGGATCCCTATGTTGTTTTCCAAGGACACAATCCTGGCAAAGCCCATCAGTGCAAGTAATCTATGGAAGCCCAAGAACAAGTGCCTATGTGCTCATCTTCTAAAGATATCTATAATTGACATGGCCCAAACACTCATGCCAAAGTCTTCTCACTAAATCTACATGTGCTATAAGACAAGAACTTGTTCCAGCAAAAGACTCAAATCCATCAAATCTGTATAGGCGGGATGCAGTGTCAACACTCCCAGTAGCCACAATCATATTAGAATCATGTAAGTCCTTAATAACCACATCATGTGGTGAGAACTCAACTGTCTTACCAGAGCCAAAGTGGAAAATCTGATAGATAGACAATCGGTTTGTCAAAATGTCAGGGACAAAAAGAACATCTTAAAGAGAACCCCCAACTAATGCAACAGAACCAGAACCCAAAATAGAAAGATGAGATGAGTTCCCAACAACAATCTATGAAGTAGCATAGGGAGAAAGTGAGGTGACCAACTACTGAGTGTGAGTCATGTGGTGAGAGGCACCGGAATCAAGAATCCAGGTGGGCCCAGAAGTCGTTGCTCATGCAGTAAGAGCATGACATTTCCCTGCAGGGGAGGATGTGGACTAAGGAGCTAAAATGTGATGCTCCTGCATGGCTTCCTCTAAAGCCTCCAAACATTTCCAACACCTAGAAACGGGATGTCCATCCTTTCCACAAAAACTACAGGTTTCAACTGATTTCTTCTTATTCTTGGAGGTAGACTCAGTAGACTTCGAAGAAGATTTACCCTTGGAAGGGTTAGCTGGAGGTTTGGAATCATTTTTCTATGCAGGTTTGGAGGAATACTCATTTCCTACTGAATCTTTCTTCAATTTGACTTTCTGTTTTGGTTTCCCTTGTGAAGACTGAGCAACCAATGCTTGGCTAGAAGATCCAGAAGCATCCATCTATTGGATCTTTGCCTGTTCCCATGTCAACCGATCACAGAATTTCTCAAATGAAGGCATGGTGTGTCTAGTACCCAAATCATCCATGGTGGAGTATAAAGTAGAAGAAAAGATCTGATACTATCCTCTCAACTTTGAGAGTATCAGGAAGATACACTCATCATCTGTCTTATTTCTCCCACATCCCTACAAAACTGAGCGCAAAGATTTGAACTTCATCAAGAAGTCCTCCATAGTGGGAAAGCTGGTAGGAGTCAAAGTGGTCAGCTCTGCATCAATTTGTAGTGCCCAGAACTCATTCAATGTGCCAAAAAAATCTAAAAACTTGCCCCAAATGGCCCTAGGAGTTGTCAAACAATCTAGGTGAAAAAGAAGACTATCAGAGATGTTCAGTGCAATCAAGCCCATGGCTTCATCCATTTTATTCCTGTGCTAAAGAACCTCAAAAGGACGCTACAGGACAGGTTGGTTTTCATCTAGACATGACCATAAGCCATGTGACATGAGTAGCCTGGTCATGTGTGCTTTCCAGGTGTGGTAATTGTGCGGTGTCAGCCAGGCCATAGAGGGGTCCGACATTGAGAGAAGAAGAAGATGGAAGTAGAAGGGTTATTTCTGAATTTAAATGATAGAAAGAAAAAACACCCCCCACAATGTATGATTCTATCCCCCGTACAACAAAGAAACAATTACTGAAAGCACAAAAAATGAGAAGAAAACCTGGATACCAGATGCAGAGATGGAGGAAACGAAAGCCTCTACTTCAATGCCAAAAAAGAGAGCTCAAACAGCCGAATCAGCAAACAAGACCAACATCATCACCAAAAAACCAAGTGCCCCTCCGAAAATGAACTCACTGGAAAAAAAAACCAGTCATGGAAAAAAATTGACGTTCAAACGACCGTCACATTCCCCGTGAAAAAATTTGACGCCCGTCGTGCCTGTAGCCAAAAAAAATTTCCGGTCGCCAGAAAAATGGAAATCTGCCAAAAAAATTGGGAATTTGCAGGAAAAAAAATTTCCCGAGTGGTGACATCAGTCGCTAAGCTGTCCACTGCACCCCGGTGGTTGGCAGTGGCGACAGCTGGCTGGCCGTCGGCAGAGGTGGAGGCAAGGCAGCTCCCGAGTGGCTCCCGGGTGCAGCACCGTCGGGGGCTATGCGGTGGCTGGTGAGCGGCGCGCTGGTGGGGGGCCAGGCATGGGCCAGGCTGGGGTGGTGCGGCGGTGGCCACTCCACCAGCCCTAAAAAATGTTAAAAAAAATGTTTTTTTATTTTTTGCCTCGTTTTTCAAGCCGTACGGCCTAGGAGGTCAAAAAAATTTCTCTGGGGTCACTGTGACCAAGACCAGCAAATTTTATATGTATTTTGACTCTCCCAGACCTTCTGAATGCAATGGTGGAGTCTGTTTTGGCTCAAATGGATCCAAAAAATAGCGCCTCCTCCAAAGTGAAGAAGAAACCCCAGAGAAGCTATGTCTTTCATCTGTGACTCACGGTTTCAAAAAACCTTCAGACCAGGTAGAAGTAGGGAAGCTCTGATACCATGTAGAAGTTGAGAAATCCAACTTCACAGATCGCTAAGAACACCTACATGCAAATAGCCTGTTGCTGAAAGGAAACCAAAGAGACAGAAGCAAGGGTTTGGAAAATCTCAGCGGAGTGAGAGCAAATTGTATTTCCAAAGTAATGAAACAATAATTACAGAAGTTCAACCTTAAAGGTGAACAAAACCCTAAAAAGGTAAAAGCTAGGTTGCGCAATATAATTAATATGAAATATTAATTATATTCACCTAAGAGATAGCTTAAGTGAAAAAGAGTAGATAGACAACTTAAAAATTAAATCAACATGATCTAATTAATAAGTGAAGATAAATAGATACTCTAACATTCTCTTCTCTACATCTTTTATTTCTCTATTCTCCCTGTATTCTCTATTCTCCTCCTTTGACAACAAATCCAAAGGTGATTGACCTTGCTATATTGTCTTTTGATTTTGTACTTGTTCTGGTCCACTTCCTTTTCCTTTCACTTGCCTAGACTGCTCCCCATAGAGTAGTATTCCTATACATCAATTCATACTTCAGATATTTTGTTAAAATATTATGAACTGATGCATACTGCATCTTATTTTAGTTTATTTCCAATAGGGGTAGGACCCCTAGTTTACCTCTTATATATTCAAAACTCTCCTTAGGTAGTGGTTTAGTGAATATATCAGCAACTTGTTCCTTTGTAGGAATGTACTCCAATCTTACCTCTTTATCATGTACCTTCTCCCTTAGAAAATGATACTTTATATTTATATGCTTGGTCTTTGAGTGCATTATTGGGTTCTTTGATATATTAATGGAACTTTTGTTGTCACAATGTATAACAACAGGTTTGTCAACTTTCTCATTTATTCCTTCTAATATTTATTTTATCCATAACACTTGCTAACAATTAATGGCAACAACAATATACTCAGATTAAGCTACAGATTTTGAAATACAATTCTACTTCTTGATTGTCAATGAGACTAATCTGCTCCCCAAATAAAAAGCTCATCCATTTGTACTTTTTTTTTCATCAATATTTTCAGCCCAATCCGCATCTGTATACACTGTGTGATCAAAATGTGACACACTTATATAAACCATTACACTTGAGAGAATCCAAGAAGAGGAAGTCCCAAGAAGCAGCTTATAGCTTCCTCTCCATAGCATGCAAGAATCATGTAGATAATGATGGTGGCTCTCAGATGAACCTAATAAGCAAGATCCCTGCAAGGTGCACTATAGAATGGAAGATCCAAATGATAATGCAAAGTAATCTAAGATTACATGCAAGGTCTAAGCTAAAAATGGTATGCAAGAAATACAAGGAAAGTAGATCTAAATAAGATGAATTAAGCTAGATGCAAGAAAGTAGATAACAAAGCTAAATGATAATGCAATGCTCCAATGATACTGAGATACAATATGAGCTAGGATGCAAGAATGCTTCAAGATGCAAGAGCCTCAAGATCTTCAAAAGGGAAAGATACAAGAGCTCCAAGATTTCCAATTACAATTTGCAAGATCTCCAAAAACTATATTTTCCATTTTTTCCTAGCTTACCCAAGAATGAGGAGAGAGCTTCCTTTTAAAGGAGATTATAAATGAGCAGATATTCAAGATTAAGAGGAAAAAAGAAATGAGAAATGGTGGAGATTAAATCTTGGTTGATCCATGTGCTCATATCTTCAAGAGGCAAAATCAAAGGCTAAGATTAAGAGGCAAAACAATGAGTGATTGAGATAAAGAGACAAAAGCCTTTTTCAAAAGATTCCATCTCATTGGAAAGTGTAATTTTCTTATTATTATTATTATTATTATTTATTACTTTCTTGTTTTATGTGCACTTAGGATAAAGGGGTTTTTATTATTCAATTAAATTATTTTTCATTTAATTAAAAGGGAGTATGTTCTTTTAATTAAATAAAGCTTAGGATAAAGTGGTCAAACTTTAGGATACAATCAAATAAATGATTAAGTGGTGATTTAATCAAGAAAATAAGAGATTAAATAAATATGAAAAATTGATTAAGCACAAGATATAGTCTAATATTTAAATTTTAATGTTTAGAAAGGGGCTCATAGTCTACAAGACCATTTTTGGGTGATTATATTTTCCCCTCTTTGACTAATGTGTGAGCGATCTGGGAACACTTTAGGTCAAGGAAAGATGATGTCAAGGTAACTAATAGAGATCTGACTCTGAAATTGATCAAATGAAGCATAGTAAGGCAGCTAATCTCAAACTTGATTGAACGACAACTAGCAAAGATAACAAGATTCCAATGCACAGTAAGAAAAATTGAACACTGAAACAGAGATTGAAAGACAAGATAATAAGATGCCATAATCAATTTGCAGCTTTAAAAGATAGGTTATTCCTGCCCCCTCTGGCTTGAAATTGAAATGAGGTAGAGGAGATGCATAAATGAGATAGATTTGGTCAAATCAGGATAAGATAAGGTTCAATATGATTGATGATTGATTAAGACAGACTAGAAAAGAATTTGGACCAAGTCTAACCACTAAGCGACGAGAATTTTCCCCAATTTGAATAAGGTTGACTAGAGAGGTATAACATTAGCATTAGGTCAAGTGATATATGAAGAAAAAATGATCAATGTTTTGCCTCAAAAGGTGAAAAGATAAGCCTCAAAAGAACAAAAAAATGAACTCAGATTTTGGTTTTGATCCCGAAAATGAATCGAGGGTGCTAGGAAAAGACAAATATTCTCTCCTCACCCAATGCAAGATAAAAATACTAAAACTAAGATGCAATACAAAGACTAGGATGCAACCTAGGATGAAAAATGCAAGTGCAAAGTGCAGTGATCTTACTCGGTCCTTATTTTCATCATTGAGCCTTATTAAGGGACATCGCAAGGTCATACTACTATCACTAGTGCAAGCACATGTATGATGATATGAATATGATCTATATCGGATAGAATGTAGGAAACAAACGTAAGCACCGAGGCATAAAGGCCAAGATGACGTGAACATTGTTTCCAAGTTAATGTTGCAAGTAACCATAAGCATCAAGGCATAAGAGTCCAGGATGACATGAATGGTTCTTGTGTAAGAAAACACAATGTAACAGTCAAGGATATACCTCTAGATATCCCCAGTTTCCAAGGGGTAAAAGAAAGAGACACTTAGGATCACCAAAGTGATGCCCATAGGAAGAAATCAAAGAAAACATGTCCCACATCCTTATTTCTCTAGTCATAACATCATGGAGAGACTAAGGAAGGAACATTCAGTGAAAATAATTAATCAGTCAGCACACAAAAATAAGTCATAACATGTCTCATTCGTTTCATTTTAAACGCGGTGTGAAAATGAAAAAGAATAATCACTAACTTGCTAGAACTCATGCCTGTAGTTGAGAAATATCGCACAATCCTGGACTGCAGACAAAGCATCGAATCAAGGTACCATTTATGATAAGTGTTAATAAATACTCAATGTCAAAGGGAGTGTTGAGAAACATTGTTTGGGGTGAACCACTAAGAAACACCATCGCACACCAAAGGAGGATTCAGTTTATGCCCCCTAGTCCTAGATAAAAATCAATCTGAGACCAAGGAGATTGGAGATGGAAGTCAAAAGGTTCGAAGTGAAAAGTGACAAGTTGATAGACATAAGTGCATGGGTTTCAAGTGGCACATGTTTCCAGGTTTTCACCACTTGAATTATTTTCTATTTTTACTACCAAGGCACTTGTTTCCAGGTTTTCACCAAGGCACATTTTTTCTTTTTCAATTTTTTTTTGTTTCTTTTCTCATTTTTTTTTAAAAGATACATTGAGGCACCTATTGCTAGGTTTTCACTAGGATGATCATTTTTTCAGGAATTTATATGCTTTTTTTAAGGATTTTTTTCAGGATCATATATCAATTTTTTTTTTTGAATTGTTTTTAGGACATTTTATGAATTTTAGATCTTTTTTTAGGACATTTAAGATATGTAAAAATCTTTGGAGCATCATGCATAGAACTTCTTTAGATGAAATATTTTGATAGGTTCAGAGTGTTGTTCTCCCTCAGGTGTAGAAAGATGATAGGCACCAAATCCAAAAGCATCAGTAACTATGTAGGGACCCAACCAATTTGGTTCAAACTTCCCTTTTTGTGCTATGTTCTGTTGATTTTTAAGACTCTCTCTCAAGATGAGATCTTCAACCTAAATTTCTCTAGAATGAACATTTTTGTTAAAGCTTTGTGACATCCTTTTCTGACATACCCTCATGTCGTCAAATGTAGCTTTTCTATGCTCATCCAGAAGTTCTAGCTCCAAATGCGCATGATTCTATAGTTGTCATCTCTGATGAGACCCTTTAATGAGACTCTTAGGGAAGGTATCTCAACCTCAAGGGGTAAGAAAGCTTCAAATCTATAAACAAGTGAAAAGGGTGTATCTCAAGTAGGTGTGTGAATGCTAGTTTTGTAAGCCCATTGTGTAGGGTTGATTTGCAAGTGTCAGTCTCAACCTGTCTTGTTGATTGTTCTGTGCAAAATTTTCAGTAGCGAATTATTAGAAGCTTCAACATGGCCATTAACTTGAGGGTAATAAATTGAGGACTAGTAATTTTTAATCTTGAATTATTTACATGACTGCTTGAGATCCTTGTTTTTGAATTGTCCTCTGTTATCAATAACTATAGAGGAAGGTATGTCATAGCGACAGATGAGATGGTTGAGGATGAATAAAGACACTTGTTTCCTTGTAGCAACCGAAAGATGAATAGCCTCAACCCACTTTGTAAAATATATTGTTGTAGTATTGATAAACTTGTGTCCACTAGATGATTTAGGATATATTTCACCCACCAAATCAAAAGCCCACTACTGAGAAGGCCAATGTGTAATAGATGGAATAAGCTTCCTTCTTGGAGCATGTATCAAATTTCCATGCATCTAACACTTATTACAAGATTTAGCATAACTGATAGCATCAGTTTGCATAGTAGGCCAATAGTAACCAGCCCTAAGTAGCTTTCGAGCTAGCGCAAGACCAATAGAGTGGGACCCACATATGCCAACATGGACTTCAACTAACACATGTTTAGACTGATATTTCCCTAGATATCTAAGAATTTTTCTATCTATACCCTTCCTAAACAAGTCACTAGAGATGAGGTTATAATGGGAAGCATTGCGAATGAGTTGTCATTTCTCATTACGGGTTAGGTTATCCAGAATGATTTGGTTACAAAGGTAAGAGTAAATTTTAGCATATTGAGAGTATTCATGACCAACCATGATACATATGAAGCAATTTTCATGGGAAGCATAGGTAGGGTAGTGTAGTTCTTCCACTAGGATTTGAAATCTAGACTCGTGCTCTTCCAACTGTAAGATAGAAGCCAAAGTGGCCATGGCATCAGTCGTCCTGTTTTCAGCTCTACGGATTTTTTGGAATGTGATAAAAGTGAAGTAATTATTGAGATCATCAATCATCTTCTTGTAAGGAATCAATGTATCATCTTTGGTTTGATAGTCATCATTACTCTGATTTATAATTAGCTGAGAGTCTCCAAAAATATGTAGCTCAGTGATCCTCCATTCAATAGCCATTTTAATCTTATTTGTCAAAGCCTCATATTCTACCATGTTATTTGTGCAAGGAAACAACAACTTATATGATTTTGGGATAGTGTATCCATGAGGTGTGACAAAAAAAACACCAGCTCCAACATGAATTTGTGTTTCAGATCCATCAAAGAACATCTTCTATGTTCTCTCAGTCACAAACATAATGGATGAATCAGGAAAATCAATTTGTATAGGGGAATCATCTTGTAGATGGAATTTAGCTAGTTGATCAGAAATTGATTGTCATTTTATGGCCTTGCAATCAACGTACTCAATGTCAAACTTAGAGAGAAGAATCATCCATTTAGCGAGTCGACTAGTAAGAGTAGCTTTATTTAGTAAATATTTCAAAGGATTAATTTTTACGACAAGCTGTGTAGTATGTGCCAACATGTAATGTCTGAGATTTTGAGACACAAATACCGCTGCTAGGCAAGATTTTTTAGTATTGTTGTAATTGATTTCATAAGCTACTCATGTTCTTCCAATGTAGTATATAGCTCTTTCTTTCCCATGTTCATCTTTTTGTGTCAATAATTCTTCCAGGGATGTGGTTGTAGCTGAGATGTATAAAATAAGAGGTTTCCCTGGAATAAGAGGCATTAAGACTGGAGGTTTGGCCAAATATTCTTTGATTTGATTGAGAATTTTCTCACATTCCTCATTCCATGTGCATGAAGCTCCTTTGTGTAGATTGTTATTAAAAGGTTGAGCTCTCTCAGCAAGTTGGGATATGAACCTCCTGATGGATGGAAGATGTCCTTGTAGACTTCTTAATTGACTTATATTTTTGGGAGGTGGCATCTCCATTATAGCTTGGACCTTTTCAGGATCAACATATATTCCTTTCGCTGAAATGATGTATCCAAGTAATTTTCCTTAAGTGACTCCAAAAGCACATTTCTTAGGGTTTAATCTAAGTTGGAATTGTTCCATTCTGTCTAAGATCAAACTCAAGTTTTTAAGATGTATGTCCCTCTTTTTAAATTTTTCCAAGGTATCATCCACATAATCTTCCATGTTTCTATGCATCATGTCATGAAAGATGGTGATGCGAGGAGGGTTAATGCTCCTGGCCAAAGGCACTCCCAAGCGCTAAACCAACTTTTAAACAACACATAATCTTACAACATAGAGAATGAAGAAGGGGTGTAGATATATTTATTTACTTCATAAAAATTCATACATGTTGGGCTGTAAGGACTTCCTAGTTACGTCCAATACAAACATAAATGTATTACATAATAGTCCTCATACATGCGAGATCCAAAAACCCTAGACCTCCAAGCTATTACTAACTTAACTTGATCTCTAACTGTCACTCATGCTCCCTAAACTAAGAACATAACAATATATTTATACAAAATCTACCAAATAGGTGGGTGAAAAAGATCCAACATAGGAAAAATAAATGACCCCAAAATAGGTCCACATGTTCTCCAAAGATATATCCAATATTAACTATGCAATCAAAATTAAAAGCAAATGTCAGCCCCAAACAACCAACAAGGAAAACCTACTCGGTGAGACACAAAATAGAAAACCACTAAGCACATCGAGACAGGTTGGTAAAGCCATGCCAAAAATAGTAACCAAGTGTGGTCGGTGAAGCAACAATAGAACGTTCAACCGGGCACACCAAAGAAGTTACCGAGCATTTCCAACAAGCAACCAAACAACAAACAAACATATTTTTTTGTTGACACAAGATTGCCAAGAACCCAAAATGTTCCTTCATCAGAAACCCAGGGTTAAAAGAAATGATTCTCTAAATCATCAGTTAGGTACAACCTAAATTGAATTCAACTTAGATTGAGAAATCCAAGTAGAAACTTCAACTGGTCTGGTCTTCCACTTTACCAATTATTCTATATAATTATTTTCTCTTGTGCTTCTACCAATTCTTTGCTCCAAAATCTTTTCAACTTTTTATATCTATTTCTTAGGATAATCACTTGGAACTGTCACTTCTTCATCAGATTCATGATACTCATACAAATCTGAAATTTTAAATATAGGTGATATATCCATGTCCTCAGGTAACTCTACTTCATAAGCATTTCCAGTGTCAAACTTTCTTAATATCTTGCAAGGACCAAACTTCATCTTCAATTTACCATATGTTCAAACAGGAAATTTGCCTTTCTTCAAATGGACCATCACTTCATTTTCAACTTCAAATTATTTATGTCTTCTTGATCTATCTACACTATCCTTGTATTTGTGATTACTTTGTTCTAACTTATGTTTTACTTCCTCATGCAATGACTTCATAAACTTAGAAAATTCTTCTCCTTCAGAACTTATCTTCTTTTCTCTAGCAATATCTCTCAAGTCTGATATACCTCTCAGTTGTATGCCAGTAACAATCTGAAAGGGTGTCTTTCCAGTACTCCTATTTACTAAATTATTATATGAAAACTCTTCTTATACTAACATCAAATCCCAATTGATCGGTTTATCTCCAACTATGCATCTCAACAAATTACTCAAACTTCTATTTACAATCTCTGTTCATCCATCAGTTTGCCGATGAAATGTAGAACTATATTTCAACTTGATGTCCAGCTTCTTCCAAAGAGTCTTCCAAAAATATCCAACAAACTTACTGTCTCAGTCAGAGATGATAATCCTCGATAATCCATGCAATTTGACAATCTCTTCAAATAAAATATCTTCTATATGCACTACATCTAATATTTTTCTACATGGTATGAAATGTTTCATTTTGGAAAATCTATCCACAACAAAAAATATGGAATCATTACCTCTTACTGTCCACGATAAGCCAAGAACAAAATACATATTGATATCACTACAAGGTTTCTCAGGGACATAAATCAGTGTATACAATCCAGTATTCTGACTTACTCCTTTTGCAAATTGAAAAACTCCATAATGCTTCACAAATTTGTAAACATCCTTATATAATTGAGGCCAAAAATACGTGTCCTTGAGAAAACTAAATGTCTTATCAATACCAAAATGTCCAGCCAAACGACTACTATGTTTCTCCTTGATCAAATTGGTTCTCATTGATCCTCTTGGTATACACAACTTAATACCTTTAAACAACATATCCTCTTGAATGAAATAATCTTCAAATCTACTTGGTTTCTCTAAAATAGGTGCTCTGCACATTCTCCGTTGCTTAGAAAAATTAGGGTCAGTTTCATACAAATTCTTCATATCATCAAAACCAAGAACCTCAATTCTCATTTTAGTCAAAAAAAATCTTCTACTCAATGCATCAACAACTCGGTTGGATACTCCACTCTTATGTTTTATTACAAATGTGAAATTATGAAAATACTCTACCCATTTCATATGTCTCTGATTCAACTTACTCTAACTACCCAAATATTGTAAAGCCTTATTATCAATATACAACAAAAATTCACTCGACATCAAATAATGTCTCCATTTCTTTAGAACTTGAAAAATAGCATAGAATTCTTGATCATAGACATAATGTTTTCTCTTAGCATCATTTAAATTTTCACTAAAGAAAGAAAAAAGTTTACCTTCTTGAGTCAACACAGGTAATTCAACAACCTTTTGTTTCAAAGTCTCAAAACTCTTATCAACTTCATGTGTCCATTTGAATTCTTGTTTATCTCCTCTCATGGTCTCAGTCATAGCATTACAAATAGAACTAAAATTTCTGATAAAATTTCTATTAAAAATTTCCAATCCATGAAATGATCTTACCTCACTCACATTCTCAAGCATAGACCAAACAAGTATAGCTTCAACCTTTTCAGGATCTATTTTCAAACCATCTGTTGAAATCACAAAACCTAAATACAGAAGTTCTTCTCTCATGAAGGAACACTTTTTCAAATTAATCAGAAAATTTTCCTCTTTCAATCTCTGTGATACTTTTCTAATGTGAAACAAATGTTCTTCTTTGGTCTTAATGAATATCAGAATGTCATCCAAATACACAATCACAAATTTACCCAAAAAAATCTTTAAAATCTCATTCATTAGCCTCATAAAAGTACTCGGTGCATTAGTTAAACCAAAGGGCATAACCAACCACTCATACAAACCTTCTTTTGTTTTGAAAGAAGTATTTCATTCATCACATTCTCTGATTCTGATCTAGTTATATCCACTCTTCAAATCAATCTTGGTAAAATATGTTAGGAATAACTGTCCACAAGCACAACTGAGAGGGGGGATGAATCAGTTGTGATATAGAATATTAAACTTTAATCTTTATAAACCAAAAATACAATGCAAATGATAACAAAGTAAATTCCAACACAATAACACAATACTTGTTGTCAAGGAAACCCTGTTAAAGGTAAAACCCCGATGGTAATTAGCACCCAAAAATAATGTGTTGATAGTATAGTATCCATGTTTAAATATTTATCCCTGTTAGGAGCTTATTACAACATTACAGTACACAGTCCCTGTTAGGAGACAGACCCTGTTAGGGGTCAAGAAAAGTAGTAGGCTCACTGCCCAGGTATACTTACCAAAGAAGGTTAAAGCCACCCTCAAGGATTCACAATCTAAACAAGTGTATATAGGAAATATACAATCCAATGAACTGTCTGATAGAAACTGTCTTTGCTTGGTCACTTCCAATGAAGTATCTTTACCACAAACTCTACTCTACATCCAGCAGCAAAACAATCCTCACAGCTTTCACTTCTCTTCCTTTTCAATCTCTTCCACATATTTCCAAAAGAAAATATCACTCATATATACCCTATTACAATAATTCATTAGGTTGGCCAATTAAACTTTCCTAATACATAAATAATTCATTAGGTCAGCCAATTAGACTTTCCAAATATACAAATAATTGTTTAACCCCTTGCTAAGAGACACACGGTACCTATAACAAGTAAACATAAAATACAATCCATCAGTTATACTCCAAGATTCGCAATCCACGCTCACAATTCATAATACACACTACATGTCTGAAGTCGGCCACCAAATAGGTCTCCTCAAGAATATACGCCATAGATGATGTCACCAGCATGCTCACACAAATTGATCAACACCCAACATTTCTCAATATGTCCTTTTTCATCCAGTAAGCTTGCATCACCTAAAATATCTTTATCTGTAAGATATACCCAAAACACAGAGACCCGCTTTGTCAAGCATTACTATCACTGTCCAGAAACTAGCCTTCACTAAATTATATGTAACATCCTCAATATGCAACATAAAGCCAAGCGACCTTAGTTTTAAGGTCAACACACATCCTTATTCATATAACTAACTTCAATTGTTTTGAAATATCCGTACAATGTCTGTACACTTCTGTCAATCAATTAACTAGTTTGTCCTCTTCATAGAAACATATGTTGACATTAGTGACAAAATTTGAATATCAACAGCATGAATAGTGTCCAAATATCATATCATCCAACAAAATATTTTTCTCCACTTAAGCAATCCATTATATCATCCATCCTCAGTATAGGAAATCTATACTTAACTGTGACCTTGTTTATTTCTCTTAAATCAGTACACATTCTCTAATGAACTATAACTAATTGAATGTTTGAAGATGATAAGTTGATGATCACCAAGCTGCAAAAGTGAGTGCAAGACATTAAATCAGTTAATATATTGTATTTTCATTGATGTCAACTTGATATGGTTTGATTGTTCATACACATATTCTCATAACCTTGAATATCTAAAGAGACAAAGTTTAAGTGGTTGGTAAAACATAAAAAGTCTGTACACATCGAGTGACAATGAACACTAAGCAGTTCATGGTGTATACCAAGCACAGTAGTAATCGAGCAAGTGTTACCAAGCATAAATGGATTTGATGACTCAGCATAAGTGGAGTTAATGACTAATCATAACCTGAAGTTAAAGAACAACAAAATTTCTTAGCTGGTAGAGCTATAATTTAGGGATTGATTGATATATTATTTTATTATCAATGATTAGTTGAACTAAAGCAAGCAAGGAGATTTAAAGCATATTTTATTCACAGTTATCAAGGAGAGATTTATGGAATAAAACTAAAGGAGAGCTTTACATGATAAAGCAATGCATGGCGAGTTTTACAGATCAAGAAGAGATCTACAAAAAAAACAAGGAGATTGAGAGGCTAATCATGTCTATATAAAGAGACAAGGAATTCATTATCAGAGAGAGGAACGTTGAGTATATTTTGTGTGAAGATATAATTCTTCATGCAGATCTTATCATACAGGTTGAAGAATAGAACAAAAAAATTCTGCAAACACTGAGCAACAGAGGACAGAGCATTCACCAAGAAAAACAAAGAAAGAAAGAAAAGGAACTGAAGTGTATATTTATCAGAGAGGTATTATTGAACTAACAATAGATCTGAATATTTGCAAATCAAAGTTGTATTTTGAACAGATCATTTACTGTATCAGTTTAACCATTGATTCGGGAAATCTCTTAGCCGAGTGGGATTTAATAGTCCTAATTGTATTGAGATACTCAAGAGAATCAAAAGGTTTTCTTGTTGAAAACATAGTGATTTCTAGGTCAAAAGACAAAATGTTGGTTTTAAATCCTCTAACAAGGTCGCACTTAACAATGTGTATTGTAACCTTTAACAGGGTTGGCTCTTCACCGAGCTCACTTCAGAAGAGTGAAAATATTTTTGGGTTACCATTCCCAGGAGGTTTTCCCATATTGGGTTTCCACATTAAAATTTGTGTCAAATGTGTATATGTTTCATTGCATTGATATTTTGTTTTACACATGATTGAAACTAGATTGGTCGGTTAACACTAAGTTTATTTACTACTACTTGGTAAAGTATAGAAAAGATAAACAGTATATCGTACCGAGCAATTTATATTTGTTAAGATTATTTGTGGCATACATCTTGTTGAAATTAGGACCGTAAGATAACTAAAGGCATTATATTTGAGAGATAAGTTTTTGGTTGAGTCTTTTAGAATTATTGTTAAGGTCACTGATTCACCCCTCCCCTGTCTCGGTTATTCTAAAAATTGGTATCAAAGCTTTGGTGCTTGGAAGAAAATTTTAAAGGGACTTAAGCTAAAGATCACAAGATGAGTAAAAGGGATGTGCCTAAGTTGAACAAGGACAAATTTGCATCATGGAAAAGAAGGATAAGACTTAATCTATCTTGGATTGGAAATGATGTTACACAACACTTGGATACTGAATATGTTGCACCTACTAGACCTCTGACTGTTGATCAATTAAGAGAGAAAAATGAGCACAATTCTATATGATAGAACTTGCTTCTTCACTAACCGATGCTAAATATAAATATGTGAAATCATGCACTTCTGCAAAGAAAATATGGGACAAGCTCAAGCTAGTACGTGGAGGATATGCCAATGTGCTGAGAGCTAAAGATGAAAGCCTAAGAGGAAAGTTTGATGACCTGAGAATGAAAGAAGGAGAGAACATCACTCAGTACAGTGACATAATCAAAGAAGTTTTTTATGTTATCTATGGAGTAGGAGGAGTACTTGATGAAGAAATAGTTGTAAGTAAAATTTTGAGAACCTTACTACATGTTTATACTATTAGAGTATCTGCAATTCAAGAAATGAGAGCAGTAGCTAGTAACAATGTTACTCTTGATAGTTTGATTGGTAGACTTATTTCATTTGAGATGACCAACTATCATAATAGTGTCTTACCTACTATTGAGTCTGCATTCAATTCTTCTCTGAAAATAAGCATATCAAGTAACAAACACACTATAAGAAATGATAGTGACAGTGATAGTGATGAGAAAGAACACGATGAACTTGAAGCACTAATAGCTAGGAGATTACATAGAGGTAAAGGAAGATATAAAGGTAAATTACCATTGGTCTGTTTTAACTGCAAAGAAATTGGACATTTTGTTGCTAGATGCCCTAACAAGAGAAATAATGAAATAAACAATGACAGATCTTATGAAAAGAAGTATGAAAGAAGTGATGATCAAGACTGTTGGGATTAATGGGAAGTATGTACTGAGAGGGGAGGGGTGAATCAGTACCTCCAAAAATTTTGTATCCCTTTATCAATTAACCTTAGTAATCAATTGCATATCCATTCAATCTGATTTAGACTATCTTGCTATGATTTATATAAATTCATAACATTAACATACATGTGAACATTCATAGAAACATTCATGAATGTAAATTGACACATAACATGACAAGATATGATATCGTAGAAAACTCCTATGAGGAAGTAAAAACTGTGGTGGGGATGGCACCCACAAAATCTTCACTATTTGCAGATTTGAAGGGACCAGTTAAGGCTTACAATTTGATCACTTCTGATGATCTACCTTGTTAGGAGTATCGGTGGAGACCTGTTAAAGTCTACTTTTTTAAGAGCTTTAGCAACACTGTTGAGTGTGCACTCGGTTAAGAGATTTGATGTTGGATGGTTAAATCAACCTTCCTTAAAAGTATTTTTACACTTTTCTCCACTTGTCAGAATGATAGAAAATTACAAATTGACCTGGTAAATGCAATCTCCTATTGTTGATACAAATCCTATTTTTTTCACATAAATATATTATCACCTTAACTGTGATTGAATAATACCTCTGATTCTTGGTATGCTCTGTTCTTGGTTCTTGATAACCAAATTCATCTTTTGTTGTCCCTATTCTTGAAACTCTCAATTTGATCCATAGATGTGCTCATCTGATTCATTCATGTTCTCCTCTCTCTTCACATCATCTATTGATCCATAATAATAAATTATTGCATCATCTATTTATAGATGGACTGACTTCATCGATTTATGATAAAAACAATGTTAACTCTAAGATCGGGTTTACAACTTATACCTAGATCTCCAAGTCTATGTGTTTTAAATTAGTTAGATTGATTAAAGCACTTGCATTCATGTATCTTGTCCCTAAAGAAATGGATTTAAAACAATTAAATATCCTATAAATAGAATACACTTGCTTTATCTAACGTGGAAGTCAGATCCAATTTTTGCGGGCTGCAACTGACTTTCGGTTCTGTCTGTCAGTCATGATTGACTGTCCTTTGGTTTTGTTCTGTCGGTTGCACTGTAACTATCTTATCAGGTTCCACTTTATCTTTCTTCTTTGTGATTTTAGTTTACACACTTACTTGTGTCATCAATTCTCTTTTCACTTAGTCATCTTCGGTGATCTCTTAGTAGCTGATCTTCGGTTTGCTCATGTCCTGTCTTTCAGTGTATGGTTACCGAAAGTGTAGTTTGCATACTAATCAAAAATTAATGTCATCAACCTCCCCCTTTGACATTAGTATCAAAAACTGATATGTTTAAAATACTAACAAAATGTTAATTATATACAACATATATAATCCTTAGTCATTTAATGACTCCCCCTATGTATATGTCGATATATATGTACATATGATGTCTTTCCTTATACTTTCATCATTTTCTCCTTTGTACTCATACTATCATTTTCCCCTTATGAATAAACATTTACATATCTTCCATTTTCCCATCTGAATGAATGAATGTACATATCATCATCTTCTTATTTATATTTTATACTCTTCATTATCTTCCCCTTTTTTTGATATTAAGGACAAAGATATTTTACCTTAGAGATTATCAAAAATATGGTAATTTGAAGACTTCGTGTCTTCCATCATCTTCTCCCATTGCTCTTTGAGGTTCTCCAGAGCCATGTGCTCGAGTGTAATCTTGAAATGCATATCATAGATGTTGTCTGCCACAAACATCTCAGGAGTTGCAATCAGTTGCTTTGTAGAACTAATATGCTATTGGAGCAGTGTTAGATTTGGTAGAAGTTGATCTAGGAGCTCAGTTACTTCTTCCCTGAAATGTGTCTCTGCCTCCCATAGCTCTTTCCTTAACCGTTTAATCTCAATTATCTTCTCATAATGCAGTTTGACTGCATTGTCTCCATCGGTGGTTAAGCTTTGTACACTTGTTGCTAGATCAGTATCTAGCTTTTCAATGTTGTCACTATTCTCCTTAGTGAACTTTTCTACTGTAATCAATGTTTGAAATAAGGCTATAGCTTCATATATGAATTCTGATAGCTTTACCTTATTTACTGCCACTTCTTGGCTGATGTTCTCTATGAGTTTCTGTTGGTATTTCATCTCGGCTCTGTCATTAATTGCCTTCTCAGCATCAATGTTCTGAGTTGTGATTGCGTCGGTGAGGGTAGCTAGTTTATCAAGTATTGGTTTTCTTTGATCAATATCAACATCGGGTACTATTTGATGTGGTATCTCACATGTTGTCTCCAATACCATGGAGTCCTTGTGTTTTTTCTTCAACTTTTATTGTAATGCCTTCCTCTAGCATATCTCTCCATATTCTTGTAATGCTTCAATGTCAAGTGTAGAGGGGTCACACTTCGGTATTTCTATGATTTCATCCAGTGTAACCTATAAATTGTTCTTCTTTGTCTTCTTCTTCTTCTTCTTCTGTGACTCAGTAGAATGTAACACCATTGCCAATTTCTCAACCTTTTATTTTGTGCTTGATGAAGTGACCTATTGTGCTTCTTTCTAATATTTGGCATCGATTTCAGCTTGTCGGGTGTCTGCAGACGTCTCCACATTCACCTTTACATCGTCGGTAGCACTTTTTTCATTTTCCTTAGGAGTACCATCTTTTGGTTTGTCTCCTTCATTGGTGTCCTTTGCTTCATCGATCTTGGTTTCTTCATTCTTTTCTTGAGTCTCTACATCCTTTTTCATTTCTCCTCCAGTAACCTTATTAGTGTCGGTTACATCTTGAGTATCTCCAATGTCTTTCTGACCATCATTGTTATCCTTGTTTTCTTCTTCTCCTGCATCCTTTGGAGTATCCTTCTCAGGTGACTTTCTTGTTTCTTGTAGTCTATTGATAGCTTGTATCAATATAGGCATGTTGCCTAGAATATTCACCTGTGCACTGTCAACTGTTATGTCCTACTCATCAATTTTTTCCTTTTCAGCAGTGACAACTTCATCCTTATTCACTTCCTTTGTTGGTTCATTGGTAATGTCTATAACATTAGTGTCCACAATGTTGTCATTTTTAGTGTCGTCCCATGTTTCATCTACAACATCTACAATCTTTTTGCCTATGTTATCATCTTCTTCTTTATCTAACTCAATGGAAGTGTCATCATGAGTTTCCTTTTCAACATCTTGTTGAAGGTCTTTGTCAGGGTTGTCCTCCTCAATAGGTTTGTTCATGATCTTGCACCATTTCTTATGGCTACCTTGCTCAAGCTCTATAAGCTTTCCTTCTAGGAGTTTGTATGCTCTCAGCTTTGGTGAGAACTTCTTTTTTAGATTCTCCATCATCTCATCAATTTCAACCTTCTTTGATTTAGGTGGCATGAGAGAAACAAGTACTCTTTCTCTAATTTCTTTCTCATTCTTCAAAGCAAATGTCCACCTAGAGTAAAGTTTTTTCAATAGTTCTCTTGGAACATATTTACCTTCAAATTGTATTGGTACATATTTGAAGTTGTACATTTTAGCAATGATGGTGTCCTCAATTTTATTTTGATCTTCTTGATTTAGTTTCAGCCATTTTCTAATGCTTGGATCTGTAATAGATCCAGAATTTGCAATGTATACAAAAATTTCATCAATAGTTTTAGGTTCTTTTACCTTGTCACTTTCTTCTTCAATAGCTTCATCCTTCTAGGAATCCTCTATGTCCTCTCAAGTCCTGATGAATTTTCTTCCTTTCTTTTTTTGACCTCTCTTTGGTGCAGGATCTTTCCTCTTATAAGTCCTGACCTTTCCTTTCTTTATAGGTGAAGGAGTAGATTCTTTTGATCTCTGGCTTCTTTTCCTAGAAGCAGTTGTTGTCCTTGGCCTTTTTGTTGGTGGTGGAGGTGGTGAATCTGACTCTATCTCTTTGGATTCATCCTTTCCTTCATCTTTATTGACAGATAACTGCTCTTCGATTTCTTCCTCCTGTCCAAATTCTTCATCTTGTTCAGCTTCTTCCTCGGTTGTTGATAGAATCTTCTTGAGATTCTTTACCATCTTGTCCTTCTTTTTGAATATCTTTTTGACAACTAGGCCTAATTTAATTCTTGTCTTGGCCTCTTCATATGTGCCAAACCTAGGTTTTTTCTTATCCAATGGTTCATTGATCAAGGCATCAATAGCCTTAGTAGCAAGATCAATGTTGATCTCATACTCTAATGGTTCTAACCATGTTTTCCTTGGTACAACAAGCTTAATATATGTATTGTCAGTGTCAACCATGAAGCATATCTCATCCTTGTATTGTTCAATGAGTTTCTCGGGGATTCTTACCCTCTTTTGCATTCGGTCTTTGAATACATTGAAGTATTCATCCATGAATGACTCGAAGTTATCTCCTAGTGTAGAAATGTGCTCACTAATTTGCATGGTAATCAATTTGGTGCTGTCCCATTTAACATCTCCAACCGACGGGAATGTTTCTTGAAAATAAAAGAAGATACACATTATTAATGAGCCAAACTTAGAAGTGTTTGACTTGGCATTCCTAATATTCTTTAGGTTGTCCTTCAAGTGACTCAGGAGTAGCTCAGATAAGTCTAATTGTGTCCCCTTCTGTACAATTTTGAATGTTGTGCCCACTACACCTGATGCTATGTTGTTTAATCTCCTTGCTTGGAACAATTTATAGCCCAAAACACATGCACCAAACTTTATTTCATCATCGGTTATTTTTGTAAATTTTAATCCTCGGCCATCCCATTTGGCTCCAGTCATTGTCTAAGTTTTCGCCTTCGATGGATGCTTTAGTGCCTTGACTTTATCAGTTATGGGGTAACCAGTGACCGCATGGATGATATCTCAGGTTATTTCCTTCTGTTCATCCAACCATAACTTGTTTTTATGCATTCTTCTCAGTACTAACCGAATTCATTCAGTTTTGAAAACTTTTGGGAACATTAGGGAATTGGTGAGCCATTTCAATTCAATGTATTTTTGTTCTTCCTTGAGTGTTCCATCATCATTTCATAGCTTCTTGTAGGCTTCTTCAAGCTCTAAACTTCCTATTTCTTCTATTTTTCAATGTATGAAAGATCAGACATCTTCTACCAATAAAACCCTAGCTACAATGCACAAAAATGCACCTGCATCATCGGGTTGTGAGGCAACCTCTGGATGAATCTTATAGTTGGGTTCCTCACATGTCATGTTCTTGATGAGCTTCAACTCATCTTTCTTTTCATTCTTGGATTTCACGATTCGTGAAGTCGATGTCATTTTCATAAATTAGGGCTTGCTTTGAAATGTGTAAGACAGAGTTGTCGGTTCTTTGGAACTTACTGTTTAATACTTACAAAGATTCTTGAAAAACTTAGGAGTGCTTGGTGGTTAATTCATGATCGCTCTGTGATCCCTTTGCTCTGTGCTTGAAAATCACCTAGGTCATTCTACTCTGGTTGTCATGAACAAATGAGTTGTTCTGATGCCCTATTTATAGCCGTTGCCCTAAAACGCATGCCATAAATGCTTGCCAACTCCTCAGTGTATGAAGAATGAGTTCGTTGGTGAAGATTTTACTTCCTTCGATGACACAACATTTCAGAGCAGTCGATGTTCACTTTGATTTTACCAACAGGTTTTTGTATCATTGACAACTTGTTCATTTCCTTGTTTACCGACGAGGCTCAGTTTATAATTAGAAACTTTTTCTTTAAATCGACGCTTCTTAGTAAATGTAGGCAGTCTTAGCTTTGAGTGTATACCGACAGGTTTTGGTATATATGCCTGAAAGCATAGTTATCACATATTTTAACAAGTAATACCATGATGCATCTTTCTTATGCTAATTTTGTATTTATATCAACATACTATGGAACTGATGTAAAGTAATAGCTTGGGTTAATGCAGTTCCATACTTACTTGTTCTTGTCAGGTGGGGTTGGTGATGTCACTGGATCTACTGGATGGGGTGTCACCATTTTCATTGCTCCTTCCAGCTTCATCATTGCTTGAAGCTTTTCTCCACATTTTTTCTCTAGCTCTCTGGATGTCTTCAATGGTGTTTCCATTAGGATATGTGCTTGTCTCTATCATTCGGTCTTTGTAGTCTTTCTTTAGATAACCAACTTTATGACAATATAAGTATGCCATTCTAGGGTTAGTCCAACCTCTAGACTTTCTAGTCCACTATCTCATACAGTTTGCAGCAATGTGACCATATCTTCCACATGTTGTACAGTTTTTCCAAGTATTGTAGTCCCATATGTTGGATTTGATAAACACAAATCCTCCCAAGAACACCTGCATGCACATCTGTCACAAGAAGAAGCAAGATACAGAAGACAGAAGAGAAACTATGGAGGCCAAAAAGCCAGAGACATCGTATGCAACAGAAAATAGTATATTA
>MU228434.1:338914-405441 GCA_018584345.1 Thuja plicata | reverse complement strand
CTGGAACCCCCACTAAAGTGCATGACCAGGTAGAGAAGACAAAGTCTGAAGAGCTGATCAATCAAACCAGGAAGCAATAGAACCAACAGGTGAACCCCCCCATAATGCTGAACTGGGAGAGGTGACAGGAACACTGAAATACAATGCCAGAAACATCTGTAGAAGAAGAAACAGGAACACCAACAGTGCAACAGAAGTACAAACACAAGATAAAGGGCGGTGTTACCGACACATAGAATGGGCTAATGTCGTGGAAGGTACGCTCACTTGACAAAGGTGGATGCGCCTAAAATGGCATAAGCATCATAACCCCCCATGGCACTTTATAACAGAGTGCAAGTACAAAAACCATACAAGGTGCTCGAAATCCCAGAAATGCAGAAGAAGGAACTTTATCTCAGTGTGTTTACAGAATAAAGATGCATCAGAAGAAGCATACAAGCTCAGAATTCAGAAAGAAGAGTGAGACAGAAGATCAGAAGAAGAGATCCCAGGACCTATAGACCCAAGCAATCCACCAGAGTGCATAAACTGCCAAACTCAGAGGAGAGAAAACCTGGAGCAGAATCTGGAAAAAAAAACCCCTGCAACTGAATAGGTCACTGAACCAGCTTTTCGACGATATCTGGTTTTCCAAAATCGGAGTCCAGATGAGCCAGATATGACTCCCGGAAGGCAAAAACACATATCAGACTTTAACAACAAAAAATGCTATCAAAATGGCAGAACCCAAAAACTTAACCTCCATCATCGGAAAGTGCTCAGAAAGAGCTTCCCAACGGTATATGAAAATAAAAAAAAACCCCCTGGATGCTCAAGATAGAGCGAAAACAGTCCCAGGGGGTCAAAAGTGCTCCAAAAATGAGGAAATAAGCCCCTGGGGCTAAAAAATTTGAGCCCCCAGGCGCATGGCGCGCTCAGGGGGCTGGGCCGCAGCCCCTGGTCATTCATATGACCAACCGCAGATGCAAAGGGCCCGCGGGGGCTATGAAAATAACCACTGGGTGGTGGGGTAGCCGGGCGGCCGCGGCGGTATGGGGCAGAATGGCCGCAGGGGCGGTGGAGCGGGGGAGCGCAGCGGTGGTCAGGCGGCAGGGGCCGCGGAGCGGTGGAGGGCAGTGTCGGCTGGGCGGCGGGGGCCGCAGAGCGGCGACGGGTGGCCGCTGGGTGGAGCGCGGGCGACGTAGAGGTGGCGCGCCCGTAAAAAGCACTGTCTGCGCTAAAAAAATATTAAAATAATGGTTTTTTTGTGGCTTTTTTTTAAATTTTTCTCGGTTTTCGTGCCTGTACGGCACTAGAAACCAAAAAAAAAATTCTTCAAGAGTCCAGATGTCCAAAATGGACAAGTTTTATATGTATTCTAGGGTTTTTGGGTGCTCTGAGCTCAATGGAGATGTCCGTTTGAGCTCAAAGTGACCATAAACAAAACCCAAAATAAAAAATACATAAAAAACCTCTGAAACCCTTGGAAACCTTCTATTTCTGGCACGCTTCAATGAAACACGAATAGTGAACATCAGGAGAGCTCTGATACCATGTTGGATTTGATAAACACAAATCCTCCCAAGAACACCTACATGCACATCTGTCACAAGAAGAAGCAAGATACAGAAGACAGAAGAGAAACTATGGAGGCCAAAAAGCCAGAGACATTGTATGCAACAGAAAGCAGTATATTAACAATATGTTTCTATCAATTACAATGTGATGTAAAAACTCTGTAAAGAAAACTAAGAGGTGAATCCTTATAAAAGGAATCACGAAACCCTAAAAGGGAAAACCTAAGGTTAGCTTAAGCAACTAGAGTGAATAGGTGAGTTAGTAATTAGATCATAATGATTTAATTAATAACCCGATAGACTATTACTCTAACACCATACATACTGATTACCAGCTCTGTTCGGTTGATAGGGAGTTTCTTGACCTTTGGCCTTCCATGCTTTCCTTTTCTTTTTCCAGCATTCAAGAGTTGTGTGCCCATTCATTTTGCATGTAGGACAATATTTGTCCATGTAGGTTTCCTTCTTTGTTTATTTCATCTCAGACTTACATTCATATGCTTTATGTCCTTTCTTGTTACATTTATAACATAATCCTATGAATGAAGATGTAGATTTAGGAATACCTTTCATTTTTCCTCTGCATACATTTGATATATGGCCTTGCTTTCCATAGTGATTTAATGTAAGATTTCTTGGTCTTGAATTTGTGTAAACATTCTTTGGATCAATTTGATTTGATGATTCTCCATTCTCGGTAAAACCTAGACTGGTATTGTTGTTGACTCTTCATTGCCCATCAAGAAAATCATCCATTCTTTTATTGCTTTCTTCAGCCTTTTTGATAATTTCATTATGTTGTTGCTGAATTCTTATTTCATGTTTCAACTTTTCATTCTCATCCCTCAGTTCACCAATAGTTTCTATTCTTTCAATGAGTTCAACATTTAATTTGTTTTCCTCTTGACTCATAAGAATAATTTGAATTGTAATCTCATGGTGATGCTCTGTAAGTCTTTATATTTTAGACTCCTTTTTTTGTAGCTTTTCTGTGATCTTTCTTCTATCATCAATATCTAGTGTTCTTTCTGGCTCAGCTTGCCTAGCATTTTCTATGACATCAATCATCCTTACCATCTGTGTCTCTTGACCAATTTGCGGAGATTTGACTTGTCCAACCAGATGTAGATTGATTTCAGTTAGGCTTGTGATGCTTTCTTCTTTTGAGTCTGATGCTTTGCTTGTAGTTGATCCTAAAGACTCAAATAAATCTAGTATTTGTTCCTCATGATAATCTGTCTCATTACAATGATATTCCATATTCTTTCTTTCATCTAGCAGTTGTCTCATGTTGATTCTAGCTTCTTTATATTGTTTAAAGAACATCTGAATTTCAAGATTTTTATTCTCAAAGTTTTTATCAAGTCTTTACTTCTCCATTGTATGATCTTTTCTCTTAGGCCTTTAAGCTTTCCAAAAAGAGACTTAGCACTGATACCAATTGTTGGGATTAATGGGAAGTATGTACTGAGAGGGGAGGGGTGAATTAGTACCTCCAAAAATTTGGTATCCCTTTATCAATTAACCTTAGTACTAAATTGCATATCCATTCAATCTGATTTATACTATCTTATTGTGAGTTATATCAATTCATAACATTAATATACATGTGAACATTCATAGAAACATTCATGAAAGTAAATTGACACATAACACAAGATATGATATCGTAGAAAACTCCTGTGAGGAAGTAAAAACTGCGGTGGGGGTGGCACCCACAAAATCTTCACTATCTGCAGATTGGAAGGGGTCGATTGAGGCTTACAATTTGATCACTCCTGATGATCTACCGTGTAAGGAGTATCGGTGGAGACCTATTAAATTCTACTCTTTTAAGAGCTTTAGCAACACTGTTGAGTGTGCACTTGGTTAAGAGATTTGATGTTGGATGGTTAAATCCACCTTCCTTGAAAGAATTTTTACACTTTGCTCCACTTGTTAGAATGATAGAAAATTACAAATTGACCTGGTAAATGCAATCTCCTATTACTAATACAGATCCTATTTAGTTCACATAAAAATATTATCACCTTAACTATGATTGAATGATACCTCTGATTCTCAGTATGCTCTATTCTTGGTTCTTAATAACCAAATTCATCTTTTATTGTCCCTATTCTTGAAACTCTCAATCTGATCCATAGATGTGCTCATCTGATTCATTCATGTTCTCCTCTCTCTCAACATCATCTATTCATCCATAATGATTAATGATTGCATCATCTATTTATAGATGGATTGACTTCGTCGAGTTATGATAAAAACAATGTTAACTCTAAGATTAGGTTTACAACTTATACCTAGATTTCCTAGTCTATGTGTTTTAAATCAATTAGAATGATTAAAGAACTTACATTCATGTATCTTGTCCCTAAATAAATAAATTTAAAATAATTAAATATCCTATAAATAGAATACACTTTATTTATCTAACGTGGAAGTCAGATCCACTTTTTGCGGGCTGCAACTGACTTTCGGTTCTATCTGTTGATCATGCTTGACTGTCCTTCAGTTTTGTTATGTTGGTTGCACTGTAACTGTCTTGTCGATCTGTGCTCTAACTTTCATATTGGGTTCCTATGTCAGGTTCCACTTTATCTTTCTGCTTTGTGATTTTGGTTTACACACTTACTTGTGTCATCGATTCTCTTTTCACTTAGTCATCTTCGGTGATCTCTTAGTATCTGATCTTCAGTTTTCTCATGTCCTATCTTTCGGTGTATGCTGATCGAAAGTGTAGTTTGCATACTAATGGAAAATTAATTTCATCAGAGACTACAGAAGAAACTGACACTCTCAAAGAAGAGATAATCGATATTACAAGGACAAAGGCAAGAAGTCTTGTTACCTGGTTGAGAAAAAAGCTGAAAATTATGATACTGATTCTAATGAAGATATTGAAGTAGCATTTGTTGCTATGAAGGATGATTCAGATGAAGAAAAACGGTATGTTGAAACAACACTTATATCTAAACTTAGCAAAAATGATGTATGGATTATTGATAGTGGTTGTACTCATCACATCACTTGAGATAAAGAAAATTTTGAAACCTTTGATTATTATAATGGTGGATCAGTTAAGATGGGTATGTTAGTAATAACTGAGAGCGGGGTGAATCAGTGGCCTCAAAATTTATCCTTCAAACTTAACCACCAATCAATAAATCTTAGATTATTATGTCCCTACAAGATGCATGCCATGAAATACTAATAATGATTAACTGTCTGTCGGTTTTCTTTGTCAATCCTTATTCTTTATTGATTACCGATAAGTAGTATAACTATTTACCGAAACTCAGTAAATAAGTAGAGTATACCGATCAATCCATAGTTAGCTATGTAAGATGCAAGACAGTAAAGAAATAGTCATACACACATAACACATGAATTTTAATGTGGAAACCCTATTAAGGTAAAAACCACTGGGACCGATACCCCAAATTTTCAATCTTCTGAAGTGAGCCCTATTAGGAGCCAACCCTGTTAAAGGTTACAAACACACTGTTAAGTGCAACCTTGTTAGAGGATTTTATGCATAGATTTTGTCACTTAGTATTGGGCATCTATTGCTACCATCCTTGAATTAGCCTCCTTCTTAGACTGTCAATAGGTATCAGGAAAGTCCAATGCTACTTTCATGAATCAACCTTTTTGGCACTCCTTGAGATGTACCTCAATATATAGAAGACTATTAAGTCCTACTTGGTTAAGAGACTTGATGCTTCAATGGTTAAACTGAAACACTATGACTTGTTCATATTACAACTTGAATTGTATATTTTCAGATCTATTTAAGTACATTACCTCTCTAACCAATGTATCAATTCAATCCTTGTGCTCCACACTTTCTTCTTTGTGATGTTGTTCTCACTGTTCATCGGTGTCTTCAGAATTCCTTAGCTCTTCCTTCAGCTTGTTTGATCAGCACAGCATGAAGTTGTTCTTCATCAGTTTCTCTTCAGCATCCTCTTTCTATTCACTCCCCTTAATCCCATTCATAAATGAATTAAGCCTGTCTCTTATATAGACATAATATTCATTGTTTCTTGATTCTTGATTCTTGGCATGATAAACAATCTAGCCAATTAGATTTAAAGCATAACTCCTGATTTTTCTCATAGATATATTCTTTCCAACTGTACAAATCATCTTTAAATCAATCACTTATCTCTGGTCAAATAAAATAAAGTAGACAACCAGTTAAGTCTATTTTTAGCTCTGCCAGCTAGATATTTTGTCATTTTCTGAACTCTCAATACTGTTGGTCACCACTTCAGTTAGTCATCAGCAACAACTGATTGATCCATCAGTGAGACTCCTGTTAGCTTCGTGATCTTCGTCCGTCAGGCATCATTGGAATTTTACTCGTCGGGCAACTCTATATCTTTGGTCGTCAGAAAACCTTCTGAATTTTCTCGTCGGGCATTCTATAGTTTTCTTCATCAGGCAACATTGTGCTTCTGATTGTCAGGTATCACTGTGATTATTCTTCTTTTCTCTATCTATTGGTGTGCACTCTGTCGGTGTTGTTTGTCACTTAGTGAATACTTGACTTTTATGCATTGTCGAAAGCATAAATTTGGTCCCTTTGGTTCTCTGAAGTCTTTGGCATTATTTACATGACCGTATAGATGATATCAAGTTGACATCAATGACAATATAGTCCATTAACTAATTGAATGACCTGCATTATCTTTCAACTTAACATTATCAAACATTCAATCAGTTACATGTCATCAATCTCTCCCTTTGGCATTGATGGAAACATAATATATTATCATACTATACTATTTCTAATATAATATGAAATACAACAGTTGAGATTCATCAAACGACCAATCTTTTTTTCTGTTTAACCGATAAATGTCTGACCATCAGTAAGCTCTGTTTTACCTTAGATTTGATTCTTGCAGCTCTCTGTCTTCTGATGTGTTGTGTTCTCTCCTTGTGTCAATTTCTCTCCCTTGACTTTTCTTCTTCTTTTGATGTCTTTTTCTCTTGTCAGCAACTCTCCCTTTGTATAATATTTTCATACAATTTCTTTCCCTAAGGATATAATCTCTCCCTGTTGGAGTAATGTGATAATGGATAATCTCTCTTCCTTTTCTGAAGAATGTGATAATATGGATAATTTATCTCCCTTTGACAACAATTCAAAACAAATATTTCACAAATATCTGACATTAATGTCAAACAATCATTTCTTCCCATCCATAATATATTCCTTGAATTTCCCTTATCCATCAACAATACAACAATATGCTCTGGTGCTCGGTGCTGATATATACCTATTTATATATAGATGTAGCCTTGGAGTTCATCTCTTTGCTTGCATCAACATTAATGATATTCTGATCATATGTAGGTTGATGCAGCCTTCTAGTCATTTTACTAACTGGTAGACAAGGGTTTGACCCCTAGTCTCTTTCTCAAGTATTCAAATGTATCGTTGGGCAGTAGCTTGGTGAAGATATCAGCTAATTGTTCTTTGGATTTCACATACTCAAGTGTCACCTCCTTTTCTTGAACTTGTTCTCTTAAATAATGATACTTGATTTCAATGTGTTTAGTCTTAGCATGCATGACTGGATTCTTGAAAATGTTTATTGCACTGGTGTTATCACAATAGATAATTACTTGTTCTAGGATCTTCATATGCATACCTTCCAGTAACTATTTGATGCATGTAAAATTTGAGCAATTTGTAGCAACAGCAACATAATCTGCTTCTACAGTAGACTAAGAGATGCATCCTTTCTTTTTGCTAATCCATGTGACAAGTCTATCACCCATAAAGAATGCTCCTCCAGTTGTGCTCTTCCGGTCATCAAGATTTCCAGCTCAATCAGCGTCGGTAAACACCTTAAGTTCAAATTTGCCTTCTCTTCTATACCATAATCCATATTCCTCGATATTCTTCAGATACCTTAAAATTCTTTTTACAGCATTCATATGCGATTCCCTGGGGTTAGCACAAAATCTAGCAACAATTCCTACTACATGTGCAATATCTGGTCTAGTGTGTACAACATACATGAGTTTTCCAATCATTGATCTATAAAAATTCTGATTAACCTCTGATGTCTTGTCCTCCTTTGTCAACTTACATCCAGTAGCCATTAGTGTTCCAACTGGTTTGGAATCTTCCATCTTGAATATTTTCAAGACCTCTTTAATGTATTTGGACTGTGTAATGAAAATACCTTCACATTGTTGCAAGATCTGTAGACCAAGAAAGAAATTGATCTCTCCAAATATAGACATCTCAAACTCTTTTCTCATCTCATTAGAAACTGACTTGCATAGCATATCATTGCCTCCAAATATGATGTCATCAACAAATATTTCAGCAATCAAAGTGTTAGCATCAGTATCTTCCTTCAAATAAAGATTATTGTTTTCACTAGTCCTTACAAATCCAATACTTATAAGATAGGAATGAATTCATTCATACCAGGCTCTAGGAGCTTGTTTCAATCCATACAAGGCTTTATGAAGTCTACATACCATGTTTCTCTTGTCTGGATCGACAAACCCTTCTGGTTGCTCAATGTATACCTCTTCTTCAGGTATTCCATTTAGGAATGTTGACTTGACATCCATCTGGTATACCTTGAATCCTTTGAATGCAACATAAGCAAGTAGTATTCTTACACCTTCTAGCTTAGCAATGGGTGCAAAGGTTTCTCCATAGTCAATACCTTCCTCTTGTGCATACCCCTTGCATACTAGTCTTGCTTTGTTTCTTGTGACTTCTCCATTCTCATTCATCTTGTTCTTGAATATCCATTTAGTACCGATGACATTCTTGTCATTTGGTCTTGGCACAAGTGACCATGTGTTTTTATTCTCAATCTGCTCAATCTCATCATTCATAGCACTTATCTATTCTTCATTATCAAGTGCAGCATTGATAGATTTTGGCTCAAACTCACAAATTAAACAACTTGTGTTTAGAGACTTACTTCTTGTTCTTGTAACATCTTTCTTATCTCCTATGATCTGGATCTCTGGATGGTTCCTTCTTACATATCTAGCAAGTGAAGGTACATCTCTTTATCTATCAACTTGATCATCATTTTGTTCGTTATTCTGTTCTTCATCACCTTGCACATTATTTTGATCATTATCCTGACCATGGGTATTCGCAGCCTGACTGTCAGATACAACATTTTGTTGCTCTAGATTTAAGCACTATTTCTCAAGTAGAGTGTTAGGTTCTTCACATTATACAAACTTGTTGTACTCCCCTGGTTCTTTCATGCTTTCTAGCTCATTCTTTTCTGAAAATTCATCTATCTTTACATTTGCACTTTCAACAATTTTGTTAGAAGCCTTAATAAGACATTTATAAGCCTTGATTTTGGTGGAATACCCTAGAAAGATACCTTCATCACTCCTGGCATCAAGCTTTCCATTTCTATCATCCTTTAAGATATAACATTGACTACGAAAGATTTTGAAGTAACTTACATTAGGTGTTTTACCATACCATAGCTCATAGGGTGTCTTATTTGTGTCCTTCAATTGTACTTTGTTTAATGTGTAGACAGCAGTACTGACAGCTTCCCTCCAGAATATTTGGGTGATGCCTTTCTCTATCATCACTGTTCTAGCACAATCAACTATGGATATGTTCCTTCTCTCAGCAATCCCATTTGGCGGTGGTGTTCTTGGTGTAGAAACCTGTCTTTTTATACCATGCTCATTGCAGAAATTAGTGAATTCATCTGATATAAACTCTCCTCCTCTATCTGATCTCAAGCATTTCAAATCCTTACCACTTTGTTTTTCTACCATAGCCTTATACCATTTAAACAACTTGAATGCTTCATATTTATCTTTTAGAAACATAACTGTCATCATTCTAGAGTAATCATCAACAAAGAGAATAAAATATCTATCTCCATAATAACTCTTTGTCCTCATTGATCCACATAGATCAATATGGACTAATTCTAGAATATCATCAGATGTATGGGTTTTACTTTTGAAACTAGACTTTGTCATCTTACCTTTTTGACAATTCCTGCACATGATGTTGTCAAGCTTTGACATTGTCGGTAAGCCTCTTACATTTCTCCTTCTACTTATTTTCAACATGTTGTCAAAATTCACATGACACAATATTTTATGTCACAACCATATGTCTTCATTTATAGTTATTAATCAAGTGGTGTTAGTATCATTCAGATTGAATAAGTTACCTTTTTCCTGTTCACCGGTACCAATCAATCTTCCTGATTCAATGAAGATCTCTGCCTTCTTATTCTAAAATGCTACTCTGTGACCTGAATTATTCAGCTGAGAAACACTCAATAGATTATAATTCAATCCTTTTATCCAATACACATTTTCACATTTAATCAAGTTATTCAATATTATAGTTCCTTTACCTTCAACTAGACAAGGTGTATCATTACCCATTCTTACTGTACCACCATTATAATACTCAAAAGTGTTAAACTTTTCTTTGTCACCGGTCATGTGGTGAGTGCAACCTCTATCTATAATCTAGATTTAATTATTGTTAACCTTAGATATGAGTGCAGTTTCTACATACCTTTCATCTTCATCTGAATCATCTTTCACAACCACAAATACCATATCAATGTCTTCATCAAGTTCGGTGTCAATATCTTCATCTTTGCAAGCAGCTAGGTAGCTGGCTTTCTTTCCTTTGTCCTTGTAGTCTCGGGTATCTCTTCTTTCTGATTGTTGGTAACTCATGTAATCTTTTTTATCACCTCTGTCAGATTTCTTCTAAAAAGATCTGTCATTAACTCTGTCATCTTTTCTTTTGTTAGGACATCTTTTAGCAAAGTGTCCAATCTCTTTACAATTAAAGAATACAAGTGGTAACTTGCCTTTGTATTTACCTTTTCCTCTCTGCATTCTTCTATCCATAAGTGCTTCTATTTCATCTAGATCTTCTTCTTCACTTTCACTTTCACTTTCACTTTCACTATCTCTTCTAGATGTGTGTCTATGACTTGATTTGTTTATTCTCATAGAAGATTTAAGTGCAGACTCTAAGTTTGGTAAGACACTATTATCAAAGTTATTCATCTCAAATGAAATCAGTCTACCAATTAAGCTATCAAGAGTAACTATGTTGTTTGCTACTGCTCTCATTTCTTGAATTGCAGAAACTCTAATAACATATATAGGTAGTAAGGTTCTTAATATTTTACTTACCACTGTCTCCTCTTCAAGTGTACCTCCAACTCCTCATACAGCGTTGACTACTTCTTTGATTCTTCTGTTGTATTGTGTGATTTTTTCTCCTTCTTTCATTCTGAGATCATCAAAATTTCCTCTAAGGCTTTCTACCTTGGCTCTCAGAACATTTGTATCACCTCCATGTACAAGCTTCAATTTGTCCCACATATTCTTTACAGTTTTGCAATCTTTGACATCTTCAAATTCAACATCAGAGAGTGAGGAAGAAAGCTTTATGACCATGCAGTTGTGCTCATGCTTCTCTCTCAATTGATCTACTATCAATACTCCTATGGGAAACACATATTTAGTATCTAGGAATTGAGTAACATCATTACCAATATTTGATAAGTGGAGTCTTATCCCACTTTACCATGAAGCAAAATTGTCCTTGTTCAACTTGGGCACATCTCATCTTCTCATCTTATGATCTTGACTTAGGTCTTGAAACCTTCCTTTCTAAGCACACAAGCTCTGATACCAATTGTTAGTAATAACTGAGAGGGGGGTGAACCAGTGGCCTCAAAATTTATCCTTCAAACTTAACCACCAATCAATAAATCATAGATTATTATGTCCCTACAAGATACATTCCATGAAATACTAATAATGATTAACTGTCTGTCAGTTTTCTCTATCAATCCTTATTCTTTCTTGATTACCGATAAGCAATATAACTATTTATCAAAACTCAGTAAATAAGCAGAGTATACTAATCAATCCATAGTTAGCTATGTAAGATGCAAGATAGTAAAGAAATGAATCATACACACATAACACATGAATTTTAACGTGGAAACCTTGTTAAGGGAAAAACCACTGGGACCGGTACCCCAAATTTTCATACTTCTGAAGTGAGCCATGTTAGGAGCCAACCCTGTTAAAGGTTACAAACACACTGTTAAGTGTGACCTTGTTAGAGGATTTTATACATAGAGGTTGTCACTTAGTATCAGACATCTATTTGTACCATCCTTGAATCAACCTCCTTCTTAGACTGTCAATAGGTATCTGGAAAGTCCAATGCTACTTTCATGAATCAACCTTTTTGGCACTCCTTGAGATGCACCTCAATATATAGAAGACTATTAATTCCTACTCGGTTAAGAGACTTGATAATTCAATGGTTAAAGTGAAACACTATGACCTGTTCATATTGCAACTTGAATTGTAGATTTTCAGATCTATTTAAGTACATTACCTCTCTGACCAATGTATCAATTCAATCCTTGTGCTCCAAACTTTCTGCTCTATGATGATGTGCTCACTGTTCATTGGTGATTGTAGAATTCCTTAGCTCTTCCTTTAGCTTGCTTGATCAGCACTACATGAAGTTGTTCTTCATCAGTTTCTCTTCAGCATCCTCTTTCTATTCACTCCCCTTATTCCCATTCGTAAATGAATTAAGCTTGTCTCTTGTATAGACATAATATTCATTGTTTCTTGATTCTTGATTCTTGATTCTTGGTGTGATAAAAAATCCACCCAATTAGATTTAAAGCATAACTCTTGATTTTTCTCATAGATATATTCTTGCCAACTATACAAATCATCTTTAAATCAATCACTTATCTCTGGTTGAATAAAACAAAGTAGACAACCACTTAAGTCTATTTTTAGCTCTACCAGCTAGATATTTTGTCATTTTCTGAACTCTTGGTTCTGTCGGTCACCACTGCAGTTAGTCATTGGAAAAAACTAATTCATCCATCGGTGAGACTCCAGTTAGCTTCGTGATCTCCGTCCATCAGGCATCATTGGAATTTTACTTGTCAGGCAACTCTGTAACTTTTCTCATCAGGAAACCTTCTGACTTTTCTCATCGGGCATTATGTAGTTTGCTTTGTTGGGAAACACCATGCTTCTGATTGTCGGGTATCACTATGACTATTCTTCTTTTCTCTTTCCATCGGTGTGTACTCCGTCAGTGTTGTTTGTCACTTAGTGAATACTTGACTTTTATGCATTTTTGAAAGCATAACTTTGGTTCCTTTGGTTCTCTGAAGTCTTTGGTATTATTTACATGACTGTATAGATGATATCAAGTTTACATCAATGACAATACAGTCTATTAATTGATTTAATGACTTGCATTATCTTTCAACTTAACACTATCAAACATTCAATCAGTTACATGTCATCAGGGTAATGACTCACCTTGCCTGGCTAAAGGAAAAGGTACCATCATGTTGAATAATCTGATCAGATGTGAAAATGCATATTGAGTGAAAGGAATTAACTATAATCTATTGAGTGTTTCACAGCTGAATGACACCAAGTTGAATTTGAGAAAAATAAAAAAGGAAATGATTTATAATGGAACAAGAAAGTTGATCGGTACTGGTGAACAAATAAAAGGTAATCTATTCTATCTTAATAATATTGAGACTAATTGTTTATTGGCTAGAAATGAAGACGTTTGGTTGTGGAATAAAAGGTTATGTCATGTGAATTTTGACAACATGTTTAAGATAAGTAAGAAAATAAAAGTGAGATTCTTACCGAGTATTTCAAAGCCTGACTATGTTATGTGCAAGAATTGTCAAATAGGAAAAATGACAAAGTCTAGTTTCAAGAGAAAAACCTACACATCTAATGCTATTCTAGAGTTAGTCCATACTAACTTATGTGGACCAATGAGAAAAAGAGATATTATGGTGATAGATACTTTATTCTATTTGTTGATGAGTATTCTAGGATGATGACTGTCATGTTATTAAAATAGAAATCTGAAGCATGTAAGATGTTCAAATGGTATAAAGCTAAAGTTGAAAAAAAAGTGTAAAAGAACTAAAATGCTTAAGATCAGATAGAGGAGGAGAATTTATTCCTGATGAATTCACTAAATTTTTTAATGAGCATGGGATTACAAGATAGGTTTCTACATCGAGAACACCACAACAAAATGAGATTGTTGAAAGGAGGAATAGATCAATTGTGGATTGTGCCAGAACACTGATGATTGAAAAAGGCATCACACAAACATTCTAGAGAGAAGTTGTAAGTACTGATGTCTATAGACTGAACCGAGTTCAATTGAAGAAAGAAACAAATAAGTCACCTTATGAGCTATGGTATAAATACACACCAAATGGGAGTTACTTTAGAATTTTTTGAAGTCAATGTTATATACTGAAAGATGATAGAAATGGGAAACTTGACTCTAAAAGTGACGAAGGAATATTTTTAGGATATTCTACTAAAAGCAAAGCCTATAAATATCTGAAAAAATCTTATAACAAAATCATTGAGAGTGCAAATGTTAAAGTGGATGAATTTTCTAAGAAAAATGATGAGGAAAGCAGAAAAGAACCTAAAGATTACAACAGATTTGTCTACATTGAAGAACCTGACACCCTGCCCGAGCGACAGAACAATGCAACCGAGCAACAAGCTGCACACACTGAGAATCAAGAAAATGATCACAATGCTGAACCAAATGATGAAGATTAAAATGAAGAAGAAAGATTTGAACCTATACTTGCTAAATATGTTATAAGACACCATCCACATGACCAGATCATTGGGGACAAAAGAGCGGGAATGAGAACAAGAAGTAAGTCACTTAAAAATAGATGTTTGATTTTTGATTTTGAGCCTAAATCTATTAATTCTGCACTCGAGAATCAAGAATGGGTTACTGCAATGAATGAAGAGATTGAACAGATTGAGAAGAATAAAACATGGACATTAGTACATAGACCGAGTGACAAAAATATCATTGATACCAAATGTATTTTCAAAAACAAACTCAATGATAATGGAGAATTCACAAGGAACAAACCAAGATTGGTATGCAAAGGGTATGCACAAGAAGAAGGTATTGACTATGGAGAAACCTTTGCACCCGTTGCTAGACTAGAAGGAGTAATAATTCTACTTGCTTATGCTACTTTTAAAGGATTCAAAGTATACCAAATGGATGTTAAATCTACATTTCTAAATGGAATAGTAGAAGAGGAGGTATACATTGAACAACCTGAAGGGTTTGTTGATCCTAACCAAAGGAACATGGTTTGTAAACTACACAAAGCCTTGTATGGATTGAAACAAGCACCAAGAGTATGGTATGAAAGACTTCACTTTTATCTCATTAGTATTGGATTTGTTAGAACAAGTGACAACAGTAATCTGTATTTGAAAGGAGATACTGATGATAAGATTTCTATTGCTAAGATATGTGTTGATGATATCATATTTGGAGGTAATGATATGCTATGCAAATCATTTGCTGATGAAATGAGAAAAGAATTTGAAATGTCAATGTTTGGAGAGATCAAATTTTTTCTTGGTCTACAGATTCTACAACAGGATGAAGGCATCTACATCACACAATAAAAATACATCAAAGAAGTTTTGAAAATATTCAAGATGGAGGACTCCAGACTATTTTGAACACTTATGGCAACCAGATGCAAATTGACAAAGGAAGACAAGACAACCAAGGTAAATTAGACCTTATACAGATCTATGATTGGTAAACTAATGTATGTTGTACACACTAGACCTGATATAGCACATGCAGTTGGTATAGTTGCAAGATTCTTTTCTAACCCTAAGGAATCACACATGACTATTGTTAAAACAATTCTGAGATATTTGAAGAATACTGAAGACAATGGTTTGTGGTATAATAAAGAAGGAAAAATTGAGCTACAAGTTTATACTAATGTTGATTGGGTTGGAAACATAGATGATAGAAAGAGAACTACATGAGGAGCATTCTTTATGGGTGACAGACTTGTCACATGGATAAGTAAAAAGCAAGGATACATATCTCAATCAACTGCAGAAGCAGAATATGTAGTTGTTGCTACAAATTTCTTTAACATTGCATGGATCAAACAATTGCTGAAAGGTATGAATGAGGAAATTCTTGACCCAGTAATTATCTATTTTGATAATAAAAGTACTATAAACATTTCAAAGAACCTTGTGATGCATGCTAAGACAAAGAACATATCTATTAAGTATCATTACTTGAGGGAACAAGTACAAGAGAAACAAGTAATACTAGAATATGTAGAATCCAAAGAACAACTAGAATACATCTTTGTAAAACCATTGCCAAAAGATGCATTTGAATACCTGAGGAATAGACTAGGGGTTCGTCCCTTGTCTACTGGTCACTAAGTTTACTAGGAGGTTGCATCACCCTACACATTGTCAAAAGATTAATCATGTTGATGCAAGATGACATATGGAATGCAATGACATATCAGTACACTGAAGGTACTTAACTGAACCACACACCAGAGATATTGTTGGCTACTACAGAGATTTTTTTTTTTTTTGGCGTTATTGTCAAAGGGAGAGAAATATTCAATGAAATATCCATCAAGGAGAAGAGATTCTACAAAGATTCTACAGCACAAAGGGAGATAATATCTAAAAGTTACTGTCAATGAAATACCATTCATTAAAGGGAGAGAATTGGAGAGAGTTAACACTGCATCTCTATCCAAAAAGGGAGAAAAGATTTTACAAGAAAGGGTGAGATAGAATCAGAAGACAAAATTGCTACACCTATCCATTGAAGGAAATGAAGAAAGGGAGAGCACACAATAGAATCAAATCTACAGGGAGAGCTGTATGGTAAACATATTTTTTGTGACTAAACATATTAAATCTAAGCTAAAAGATCTTACCGAGATCTAGATATTTGAATTGCTTATAGAGAAATAAGTTTGGTATGTTATGGCATGTTTTATACTGCATATTTCATATTGTGTTGCCATCAATGCCAAAGGGAGAGATTGATGAACTTTAACTAATTGAATGTTTGAAGATGATAAGTTGATGATCACCAAGCTACAAAAGTGAATGCAAGACATTAAATTAGTTAATGTATTATATTTTCATTGATGTCAACTTGATATGGTTTGATTGTTCATACACATATTGTCATAACCTTGAAGATCTGAAGAGACAAAGTTTATGTGGTCAGTAAAACATAAAAAGTCTATATACACTGAGTGACAATGAACACCGAGTAGTTCACAGTGTATACTGAGCACAGCAGTAATCGATAAAGTACTAGTGAGCATAACTTGAGTTGATGACCGAGCATAACTAGAGTTAATGACCGAGCATAACTGAAGTTAAATAACGAAAAAATTTCTTAGCTGATAGAGCTACAATTTAGGGATTGACTGATTGATTGTTTTATTATCAACGATCAGTTGAACTAAAGCAAGGAAGGAGATTTAAAGCATGTTTTATTCATAGTTATCAAGGAGATATTTATAGAATAAAACTAAAGGAGATATTTATGGGATAAAGCAACACATGGTAAGTTTTACGGATCAAGAAGAGATCTATGATAAAAACAAGGAGATTGAGTGGCTAATCATGTCTATATAAAGAGATAGTGAATTCATCATCAGAGAGAGGAATGTTGAGTATATTTTGTATGAAGATAGAATTCTTCATGCAATTATGATCATACAGGTTGAATAATAGAGCCAAGGAATTCTGCAGACACCGAGCAACAGAGGACAAAGCATTCACCGAGCATAACAAAGAAATAAAGCAAAGGAACCTGAAGTGTATATTGATCATAGAGGTATTATTGAACTAACAATATATTTGAATACTTTCAAATCAAAGTTGTATTTTTAAACAGATCATTTATTGTAACTGTTTAACCATTGATTCAGAAAATCTCTTAACCGAGTGGGATTTAACAATCCTTATTGTATTGAGATACTCAAGATTATAAAAAGTTTTTCTTGTTGATAACATAGTGAGTGCTAGGTCAAAAGACAAACTGTTGTTTTTAAATCCTCTAACAAGGTCACACTTAACAGTGTGTATTGTAACCTTTAATAGGGTTGGTTGTTCACCAAGCTCACTTCAGAAGAGTGAAAATATTTTTGGGTTACCAGGTCTTTCCCATATTGGGTTTCCACGTTAAAATCTATGTCAAATGTGTATATGTTTCATTGCATTGATATTCTATTTTACACATTATTGAAACTGGATTGATCGGTTAATACTAAGTTTATTTATTGCTACTCGGTAAAGTCTAGAAAAGATAAACATCATACCTTACTAAGAAGTTTATATTTGTTAAGATTATTTATAACATGCTTCTTGTTGAAATTGGGACTGTAAGATACCTGAAGGCATTATATTTGAGAGATAAGTTTTTGGTTGAGTCTTTTGGAATTATTGTTAAGGCCACTGATTCACGCCCCCCCCCCCTCTCAGTTATTCTAACAATTCTCCATTCTCCATTCTTCTTAGGTGCCAATAGTTCTAGTACTTCACATGGACTCAAACTTTCTCTGATCAAACCCTTGTTTGACAACTCATGAATTTGTCAGTTGAGTTCCACATTTTCAGTCAGTGTCAGTCGGTGTCAGTAGGTGTGGTGCCTTGTTTTGAAAAATAGCTCCATGAATTAGATCTATACAATGACTAATGTCTCTCATTGCTGGTAAACCATCAGGTACATTATCTGAAATGCTTTCTTTGTACTCGGTGAGCAGCTTCTCAACCTATTTAGGATTTTTATCTTCCATTTTATCACTCGATTTGTTAGGAATCAAAGCATAGAAAACATCATTCTTCTTCAAATCTTTAACAAACTATCTACCTTCCATCAAACAAAATTTCATAGATGTGCATATTCCACCACCAGATTCTTCAACCAAAGGTAACAAGATTTTCTTCTTTCCATTTACCCAAATAGTATATTTGTTCACTCTTCCATCATGTATAGTATTTCTATAAAATTTCCAAGGTCTACCCAATAAAATATGACAACAATCCATAGACATAAAATCACACAACACCTTATCATAATACTTTCCAATCTTTAGATTCACAAAACATTGTTCACTTACTGTCAGTGTGTGTTCATCCTTGATCCATGAAATCTGATAGGGCTTAGGGTGCTTCAATCTTTCTAACTGCAACTTTGCAACCATCTCCTCAGATGCCAGATTCTCTGAACTTCCACTATCAATAATTACTTTCCAAACTTTTTCTGCAACCATTAGCACAGACAAGTACTTAAGAAGTTTAACCACCGATCTAACAAAGCTAATCATCAAATTCTAAATAATGAAACATGCAAGTAATAATATCAAATAGAAGTAAACAAAACATCAAGCATCCACAAAATCATCACACATGACAGATTTTTCACATGGAAACCCTTGTTAGAGTGAAAAAAAAGTACGGTGGAGATGACACCCATAAATCACCTTACTGCAGTAAAAAGTGTTTGCCCTGTTAGGAGCTACAATACCCTTTAAAGGGTTCACCGTGTTAAAAGTGACTAGTACCATGTTAGAAGTACCAAAAGCCTTGTTTTTTATCAAGGTAACTACAGGGTTTTAGAGGAGCCTCGAACCATTTACAACATAAAGAAAAGATAAAGCATTAAAGCTCCAACAAAAAAACAACTACTGTCAACCTAAAAAGCAGTTACAAAATAGGGGCTCAACCCCAGAATAGAAAAAGACAAGAGAACCCAAAAAAAGATAGAGAAAAAATAGGAAACCAGCCAGTATTCACACACAAAAAAAACCTTCCAGCAGCACAGTCACACCAGCGTCTTTAGATACTCTTCTGAATCATCCAGCTGAATCTGCATGTTCTAGATTGACTCCTTCAAGGTAGTAAGATATTTGGACTGGGGATTTGGTTTCTTTTTATGCTTGATATTTTCCTAGTCCCCAAGCCCGTAGTCTGAGTTTCCTGACTCCAGCTTTCATCATCAATGTTGATGGATTTTTTTTCAGTGCTATTCCCCTCCAGCATAGCATACAGGGCTTTGAGATTCTCAATCATAGATTTCATATCCATGTTATTCATAGTTAGAAACTTCCTAAGCATAATGTCATTGTTGCTAACTTTATCCATGATTAGAGATATCTTTCTATCAATGGTGCTATTAATCTTGTCTTCCAGCCAATTAGTGTTCTTAATTACCTTATCATAATCATTCTCACCTTTGTTATACATAGCAATGACATTTCTCATTTTATCAACTATTTCCTCTAGCACATCATTCCTCGCATCTAGGGTTTTGTATTTGACATGCAGGTCTTGGATGTCATGGAGCACCCACTAATCAATGTTGAATGCACAAATGGCCTTGTTTCTTATGGCTTGAAGGACTCTCATATTTTTAACCCTTTTAGTATTGAAATCTTGTTTAGAAATGGCTTCCTCTATATTTTTTTGAGATTGCCAATTCTCATCCCTCTCTGCATTAACCTCCCTAGTCGGGTTGACAAAAGGATTGGGTTCATCCTTCTGGTTAATAGTATTGCTGGGGGAATCCACATATGTGTTATCATACTCATTCTTCTCATGGGTTTCCTTCTCCCTAACCTCAACTCCATTCCCATTTAACCCTTCATTTTCCACTTCTTTATCAGTTTTATCCATTTCCTCTTTTCCTTCCTCATTTTCCTCATTAGTGCCCAAATGGGTTTCCTCCACATGGCTATGAATAATGGTATTTATTGGGTTAATAATCTCATCTAGAATTTCCTACTGATCAACTTTGACATAATCCCCATCAATAACTTTTCTCACTTCGAGCTTATTCTGGTTTTCCTCAATTGAAACAATGTCCTTTTCCAGATTTTCCATGGTACTCTACTCACCTCTTTCCAGATCCTCATCCTCAGAATAAATAGATACATTATCATCATCCAAGAACATCCCTTCCACAGCATCTACAATGGATGGCTTAACCACATTTTTACCAAAAACACCATTTTTGGGTTTTTTGTTGGACGAAAGGTTTGGCTTGTTATCTGTGCTCACAGTCTTCCGCTTCTAAGAACCCACACACTTTGGGATCATCTTCAGAACATGATCACGTGCATAGTGTGCAATGAGCATAATGAGACCCTCATGGAGCATCAAACTAGCTTTAACTTTGTGCTCCATGATGCTCTAGTTAAGGGAGCTCAGGAGGAAGTAGGGGAAGGAAACCCTAGCTTCATGGCAGAAATGATTCACCAACACTAATTAGAAGTTATACACTCTGGTGAGTCTACCGTCTCAGGTAAAATATTCCATTATGACCCTAAGCACTTTATCCCAAACTAGCTTAATATTATTAATGTTAACAAAATTGACATTTCCTTTCACAAGAAGAGATTTTTCCTCATCAGTCTTGGGGAAATCCTTGTAAGCCTTGTTTCCATTTTTTTAATCTTTGGTGAACTTTATGCCCTCAAGGGGCAAACTCGTAATTTCAGAAATAATCTCAAGAGTGAGAGGGAAAGATTTACTGGCAAGATGAAATTTACAATTCTCCCAACCCGCAGCAAACTGTCTGGTTATCTCTTTGTCATTGTCATGCAGTCGTTTGAGGTACTTAGTGACTCTTCCTTTCTTAATTTTTCACCAGACCTCCTTCTCCTGATTCCACTTACACTCAACTAGTTCTTCCCTCTTAAGTTCACCTCCCATCTCTTCTTCTTTCATGCAACTATTCTCCAAGGTATTGTAGCTCTGCTTTCTCTCGGAATAGTTTGGCTTCAGACTTCTCTGTCTAAATTTTCTAAAGCCAAAATAAGAAATTTCTAGTTCCAGCTTCTTTTTGGTTACCCACAAATCATGTGTGACAATACAAGTATTAACTCCACTACACACCACTTGCCACTTTAGCTTGAAATTACACACGCTCAGATTCACATCATGTCATGGCATCATTATAACTAATAACTCCATCTTTTTTATTTATCTTGTCATGATTAATGAGATTATTAATATCATCATTAATATTGTTCATTGCATTCCTCTTGTTGATGACATCAATATTAACCCCTATGTTGGCCAACCCATCCACAACCTAGGTAGCTTCGCGATAGTTATGGGTTACATGCAAACTATCAAATTTAGAGGCAATGGTGTTGATCTTCTCTATAATATTGTGATTAATAGTCCACGAAGGTCTACTTAGGCCTTTGGTATTGTTAATAATGTTTAGGGAGTCTCCCTCCAGCCAGTATTTTTTACACCCCAGCTCATCTGCCATCATTATTGTGTTAAGGGAATCCAAATCTTCAGCTCTATGATTGGACTAAATTCCTAGAGCGATAGCCACCACTCCCACATAGTTACCCCTCCTGTCTCTGATAATTCCACCTCCTCCAGTAATACCAGGATTACCTTTTGTGGCCCCATCGAAGTTATCTTTGACCCATTCCTCGAGGGGAGAAGACCATTGGGCATTGGCTCTAGGATGAGGAACAGAAATAGCAAAAGTATTGAATTGACAATTTTTTATATCTTCCAAATGTTGAGGGAAAGAGATGATATCAAGACTATCATTAACCATTAATTTAAAATTCTCCTCCAGCCCTCTACAGATATGATTGCTAACTACCTTAGGCTTAGAAAATTTCTCCCTGAAGACCATGTTGTTTCCTTCCTTCCAGATCCGCCAGCATAAATGGGGGAGAATAAGTTTCCAAAATTATTTTGCTAAGTTATTTGATAATGAGTAACTCCATTATTTCATTGGGTCCTGCCAAAGAAGAGGAAAACCAAACAAAGTTTCTATTTTCTCAAGATAATCTCCCACACCTTACGAGTGTAGGAATAGTGCGTCAATAAATGGTTACAAGATTTAGCATCCCCCATCCATAAAAAACATCTATTAGGGAGCATGAATCCCCTTTTACTGAGATTATCCAAGGTTAGGGGTTTATTATGAAATAAAATCCAGAAAAAGAAATTAATTTTAGGGATGAGAAATTTATACCAAACTTTCTCACAACTGGGTCTTTCCTCATCCAGAGTCAAAAGGTTACAAGCTGAGGCCACAGTATAAACACCAACTGAGTTAGGCACCCAAATGACTTCATCAAGATTGTTATCATTGACAAACAAGGAATGTAGAGCATGCTAGAGGGGAAGGAGGCCTCTGTCAATATCTCCCAAATTAATCCACTTATTATCAATCCATTAGTCCTTAACTTTCTCACCAATAGTTTGTTTACATCTTTCTATGGTATATTTCTAGACTTGTTTATTAGAAAGGGGGAGATTTTGAAGCCAGTTGTCTTCCCAGAAATCAATTTTCCTACCATCCCCCAGCTTCCACCTCCTTCCCTTCATAATCAGCTCTTTTGATGAGCTTATGTTGTTCCAAATGTAGGTCCCATGCACAATGACTTCCTCATTAAGGAAACTCTCCAAAGAATTGGAGTTATAAAGATATTTGTTTTGGATAATCACATTCCATTCTTTCACATTCTCAAATATTCTCCACAGTTGTTTGGCAAGAAGGGCTTTATTGACATTTATAATAGATCTCAACCCAAGACCCCCAAACTTTTTGGGTTTGAAAACACTTTCCCAAGTCACTAGACTAAGCCTTTTCTTTTCTTTCACCCCGAACCACAAGAACCTTTTATGGATTCTTTCAATGATCATAGAAAACTTATGAGGGATTTTAAAAAGACTTAGTGCATACACTGGGAGGTTTTGTAAAGTAGATTTCAAGAGATGGACCTTCCCAGCATTACTAAGAATAGTCCCTTTCCAGCCAGCCAGCTTGTTATTGAATCTGTCTATAATGGAGATCCAAAAACTATCTAGCATTTTTTAGAACAGTGACAGACCCAAGTAGGATGAAGGCAAGGCACCAACACTACAGTCCAGAATATTAGATATTTTTCTTTGTCTCACTCTGAGGTATTGATAAAAAATTTAGAGCTATTGTTCTAGTTGTGTTATGCCCTGCATTCCTGTCCCTACATTTTGTTGGCAAAATTTTGGGTCCCCATTTTCTCTTTTGCCTTGTTCCTTTTTTTTTTTTTTTCTTCCAGCCTTTGCTTCCACATGGTCATTGTTTTCTTTTCTTTTTGGTTTCTCCTCCTCCAAGACCTAGTCCCAGAGTGTTTTTCTTCTTTGTGCTAGCCGGATTCTAGACTCTGAGATTCTCTATCACTACTTCCTCTTTTGTTAGAGGGTGTGGTTGCACGGGATCCCTAGGCCCGTAGTCTGGAGGTTTACCTATTCTTGGAGCTTGCGGAAGGAAGCAGTGTGTTTAAGCCAAAAAGGGTATAAATAGGGTTTCACTTGCCATTTTTTACATTTACCATGAACAAATTACCTAGAGAAAATTTGTGCTAAGTACAATTTTCTTTGAGAGTTTGGCAGTGAAGTTGATATTCGAGCTTGTAAGCACTTTCAGCTTTCCTGAAAGGTTTTTGGTGTTCATGGTCCATGAAGCTTTCTGGTTTGTAGAGCACCTCCCATGCTCCTCCCCTCGCATTCCCTGGTTTCAAGGTAGGCCCTTCGGCTTCTTTCTATTTCCTTTTTTTTCCTTTGTTCTTTTCGTTCCTAGTTTTTGTTCTTGTTTTTGTTTGTTTTTCTGTCTTTCATCTTTGTCGTCACCTCCCATTGGTGGGATGGCTTTGCAAGAAGGTTGTCTTCCTTCTTTGCACTGTATTCCCCTATAAATAGTGTAAATCATTGTAAATTCTATAGATAGTTTTAATTTATCTGTAAATTGTTGTAATTTCTCTGTAAATTGTTAATAGTCTGTAGGATAGGGTCATTTCTTGTAAATCTCATCGTTCTTTGGCCTCCCATGTAAATTGGGTCTATATATTGGTTTGTATATTTTCATTTCTAACCCATCCTATGGCAAGCTTGTCGTGCTCTTCGTGTTGTATACCCTAAGTTTCGAGCTCGCCCACCTAGTGTCTGCTTGGTTCGAACTCAGCACCTTGTCTGTTTGAACTATGGCAGTTTTCTCTCTGCTTCGTCATTCCATCACTAATGGCAGGATTCAACTCCCCATGCATGAACATTCAAAACCATCCCATCTAGCATTTAATTCATCTATGTCCAGACATCTATCACCTTTAATTCCATTACGCCATTTATTGCATGACCATGTGACAACCCATGTTAGCCCAATACGGCTCATTGCTCGGTCACTTCAATAATGGTTAATTTTTTGGGCTCCAGGTGTCGAGAAATCCCCAGGCCTTCATCCCATTTGTCGCATAGACCAATATCCCTGGAACCCTGAGTGTCGATCAAATTCTATGTAAGTTGTTAATTTTTTTATTTCTGGATTTTGATGCAGGCTAACATCTTTTGACAACAGATGTGAAATGGTGGTGAACTCTCCAGAGTTTGTAAAATTACTTTATGTCTTATGACATGTATTAATGGTTGTCTGGTCTTGCAGGTTTCAGATCATCCAACAAATAATGTCTGAAGTAACAACTCCTCCTAGAAGTCCAGAACTCCCGACCACCTCCACCCAGGCGGCTACCAAGACCAAGGTAGAGAAAATGTTGGTGAAGCTCCCGTTAACATCCAAATACCCGAGGGATGGTGTCCTTGTGGGATCCAAAGTGGATTCTAAAATTCAATATATTACCAACACGGAGGCCGGACCATGGGTAGAACTACAGATCCTTGTCTGAATAATGTACCAACAATGATCTGTCAGGGATAACATGGCAAAGAATGTGGCCACCTCTAGCATTATCAAAGCTGCCTGTTTCCCCTGCTCAGTACAGGCACCAAAACTTATTCTCCACCTGACGAAGAACTAAAACGCACCCACCCAAGTGGTTTTTCTTGTTGCTTCCCTACCACTGAATTACCCAGCAAATATTGTAACTCTTGATGCTGCCACCTTTGCTTGGGGACTAGGGATCCCCCAGTTAAAAATGCTACTTTCATCTCTCGGGTCACATCACTCAAAGAGTTTGAGAAAGTCCCACAGCTTGCCTGGTAACACCTCAATTCTCACTGGTTGAAGTCCCCGAGGAAGGACTACAAGAAAATGAAGTTGGAGATCCCCCGTGGAGATTTCAAGGAATGTGTACAGGCATGGATCATCTTTTTTTGTAGGCTCTTCGGGGAACCCCATGCCAAGGACTTCTCAGTATGGATGTACTATTTTCTATACTGCATCACCACCCATGGATAGACCTTTGACTGGGAGACTATTATCACCAACCATGTGGACTTTTAGCTGAACAATTTCAGCTGGACATCGAATTTCCACATGACTTCGTATGTATTATGGGCATTGGCATAACAGAGACCCACACTCCAAGGTTTGCAAATAGTGGGAGTTCTTGGGAATGGGCCTAGCTAGAATTCTCTATGGGACCATTATCCCCAGATCCAATGGGAAGTCATCTTCCCCAATTTTTGTCGAGTAAATGACACTTTCATTTACCACAACATTTTGACACTTACTCGGGATTCTGAGTACCGGCTGTCCATGAAGGAAGCAATGACCTTGGTGAATTCTTACGAAAATTATTTTATTCCGTTTCAGAAACATTCTGACATTTGGGTGACTAGGTTCTCTGGCAAGCCCTACCTACTCCCCAAGCATTGTGGGGATAGGATTATTCTTTTGGAGTTATGTAGGCAAATCCTGGAACTTTACGCATTTTATGGAGTGAAGAAGGTTACCTCCATGCCGTTCCCCATCACTTGTGGGAACTATTATTGTAGTATTACAGTGGCCAAAGAGGTCGATAATGAGTTAAAGAGTCTGGGACTGGCCGAGTTCCACCTAGCAAGGAACAATTTTGACCCACTCAACAAGATAGGTGCAGCACTGCCTCAGGCATCCATACCACATGAGCCTCACATTGAGGATTTTAGGGTAGATTGCCAGGATGATTTCGACCTTCAGGGTCAGAAAAACTCAAGGATGACTAAAGCGATGATGAAGAGCCTCAGCCTTCAAACCTTTCCAAAAGATTTTTTAGATAGTGGGTCTCTAGAGGACCCATCGTACAAGGTACAGGGGATCAATAAGATGGATCTCCCTCTGGTGGATTGGGACACCCCAGAGATTTTGATAATTGAGGATGTCAGCCAGGGTGTCATACAACACAGTCACAATTACTTTGCACAAGTGTGCAAGAAAAGCACCCGCCAGGGTCCAATTATGTGGGGGTCTACTTCGGCCTCCAGAGCAGTCGGGCTAAGAAAAAACAAGGGGAAAGAAAAATAAGGTGCCCTAGCCCAGGTTCCACCCCCAGATTTGCTCCCCATTTTGGATCAAATTCACACCCAGCTTGAGGCGTCCTGCCAGCTGAGTCAAACATTAGGCACCTAGCTTTCCCTTGGTCTTTCGATTACTCTGGTGGGATCTTCCCATCCGGCAGGATCCCCATCACTGGAAGCCCTCATGAGCTGGTGGACAAAAGTTGAGGATGAAACTACAGCTATTCTGGATGTCAGGGCCCCACTACAGATTAGAAGAAAGAATCAGAGGGTGGATCATCCCCCAAGCATAGATACAAGTCCTGGGATGCAAAACATTCCCCAGGTGTAACTCATCCCTTCTTCTCCTGAACTAGAGGATCCTCTTGTGGCCTCCCCTCCCAACGATGATTTTGATGACCTCTACCAGATGGAATACCTACTAAACTTGCAGGCTGACGTGGTGAGGGAAGTGGAGGAGATTGATGCACAAGAAGAAGTGGCCCTGGAAAAGGAGTTCCAGGAGTAGGAAAAAGAGTAGGAACAAGAAGAGGCACAAGAAAATCCACAAGATGTGGAAGTAACACCGGTCCCGGGGACCAAGATAGAACTGAGAAAAACATAATATGAGCATCCGACAACGACTGGGAACCCGGACCTTCGGGAGAAACCGTACCCCTAGTTTTCATGCTCTAAATGCCTCTAGTTACTCTGGGTGATCAAAGGCCCCAGAGTGTGACTTTGGTGAGGTGGTCTATGTGGCCCAATGGTCAGATCTAGGCCAGACACCTCCGACCTCTCCAAAATATGTGCCCTTTGAGGAGAATGTCACAACGGATGGCATCAAAGAAGAGAAACAACAATAGGATGAGGGGGATAACCCCAAAAATGTGGATACCAAGACCACAAACACTGGAGAAGGGGAAAATATCCATGATGTAAATGTAGATGCCACCGAGGTGGAAGATACGGGAATCCCCAGGGAGAAAGAAAAGGAGTCTGATGCAACTATCGATACCGGGGAAACACCACAAGACCCCGAGGAAGGCCCCAATGCCCAGGCCTTAGCAGCAAGACCACCCCAGCCACCACAACGGATGGTAGTGTCTCAAAAAAGAAAGCCCCCAATGGAAGCAAGTGCTCCCCTCTCCTTGGCTGAAATGATGGCCAAGAACCAAGAGGCTAAGAAGCCTAAGAAGGCCCAGACCATCCATACCCTTCAGACCGGTCTGGGAGGAAGTACAGTCACAGTAATTGCAACACCTCCCCCAAATGAAGACGCAGCAACTATAAGGGTTGAAGATTATAATATTACAGAAGTTCCTTTAGGGAGGAGAGGAAAACAAGGGAAATTGGACCTATTGAAAGAAGCTACCTAGATAGTTGAGGCCTGGTATGATAAACAGGCACAAAAGCTGAAGGAAGAAAGAGAAAAGAATGAAAATTTCCCCGGGCTTCTTGCAAAACTGACATAGCCACTGGCTGAGATTCATTCGGAAGCCTCTACCTTTGGAACATTGCTCCCACAGGGTGACATGGATGCTCCAAGGGCCATGAAAAGGAAGGCACAAGAGGTGGATTGGTGGGCTGCTAAGAAAATCAAAGCCGTAAGGCAATTCCTAGCTGCAACACTCCCGGACCTTTATCAGGCCAACAACCTCATGGGCTAGGTGAATGGCATCGTCTCCCTATGGGAGAAATATATAGAAAAATATGAGGAGTGGAGGTCCAAACTAGAAGAGATAATGAACTTCAGGGAAGAAGCCATTATAGAGACAAGATATTTGGGAGAAGAACCCTTTGGGTTCCTCCAGGCCCAGCACTCCAGGATTGGCCTTAAAATCAAGGTGAGCAAGTAACTGATAGTGGCCCTAAAGAATATAATCCTGAGAGTCTGGAATTCTATAGATTTATACACAGCATTTGTAACAAGGGTTTCACAAGTCGATCCCTTCACTACCAAGACTTGTGCCCCAGAAGATTTTGTACTAAGCAAATTTGATGAGCTGATGGAGTCCTGGTACCAAGACGTTGCAGATTTTGACGGAGGGAAAATGTCAAGATTATCCAAGATGATGCTTCAGGCTCATGACGCAGTGAAAGTGGTTGTAGAAGTCACGGAAGGGGCCAAAGATGTTGACAAACAATTCAGAGTCATCAATGACCGATGGGACTGCGTCAAGGATATAGATGAAGATGGAATTAGCCAGATTTTGGAGGACTTTTTTAAAAAAAAGGAATATTAGAGTTCTCTGGAATCTAGAGATTTTCACTAGCGGGGTACAATTTTGTAAATTCATTATTCTTTGAGTGTAAGCTCCCGAACTCCATAATTTTGGGTTTGAAGTATTGTGTTCATTCATAGTGATCCGCGTCCAGGTTCCCTGTGTGATATTTAAATGTGGCCTTGTTATTCAAACATACACTTCAACATAGTCCTTGTTCATCAACCACATACAGAAGTGAATATGATGTATTCATCCTACATGCCTGTATGATTTTACCTGTTGCCTTCTATCCAGACGGGGTTTTGAATGGCTCTCAAAACGAGAGTCTCACAACCTAGACCAATCCAAGAATGAAGGATTTTTCTTCATGAATGCAATGAAATGTAATGCAAGATTAATCTAAGAACATGAAAGATGCAAGATTAATCTAAATGAATTTAAAATAAGACATGATAAGAAATATGAGATTATTCTAAGAAAATGAAGCTATTCTATTGCAAATGAGAGCTAAATGTAAATGAGATTATGAACTAAAATGAAGCAGCAATTCATTATTCTAACAATGCATATTTTCATGGGGGTTTAAATGAGAAATGGGAGCTCTTTTATAGATTGAGAACCTGCTTAGAATAGAAAGTTTCCTTTTTGAAATAAAATAGATAGAAAATCTAGTTCAAATTAACAAGCTTTCTTTAAAAGAAACCAATGAACTATTTTCTCTTTGTTTTTAACTGTTTTCTTTTGATTTTAACTGTTTTCTTTTGATTTTAACTGTTTTCTTTCTCTTTAAAGCACAGTTAATTCAAAGTTTCTATTTCTGAACTGGAGAGAAGATTTTTGAGAGAATATTTAATTTAAAAAATAAAGTATGACCTCATAAATATCTTTTTCTTAATTATTTGAATAATTAAATTCAATTTTTGAAATGGGGATATTTATTTAATAATTAAATATTATTTAATTCCTTTTTATGTGTTTTAGCTAAAAGGGGTGAATTTAATTTAATTAAAGTGCTAGGACTTTATAATTAAATTAATTCAATCATAGGGTTTGTTTAGCCAATAGATATTTAGGAATTAAATGTAATGTATGATTAATGCAGATTTAGGGTTTTCTACATTTGACACTTAGGTCGAGTAGAGTTAGTCAAAACTCAGAATTACCTAGTACAATAGGACTTTGATGATCCAAAAGAATGACAAATACAATAAAATTGGTTAGGGTTGCAAGATGTCAATTTTGGGGTGTTACAATTTGCCACTCTTTGAATTGATGTGCGAGTAGCGCATTCATTTAAAGAATAGTCTGATGTTTGAAGCACATGAGAATAGGTTTCAAAAATTGATGATGCAAAGATTGATTGATGAAGATTTCAGAGCCATCTACAGGATAGAACTTAACTCTCTGAAGTCTAGGTTAGATTGCCAAGACGTCGGTCAAGTAGAGTTTTTGAGGGTCGTCTCCAAAACGAAGCTTGATCCTTAGGGATCCAGGTTAGATTGCCCAAATACCTAATAGATTGATATTTCAAGAATCATTTCTAGAAAAAAGCTTGATCCTTAGGGATCTAAGTTAGATTGCTCAGATACCTAATATATTGAGATTTCAAGAATCATCTCCAAAATGAAGCTTGATCCTCAGGGATCCGGGTTAGATTGCCCAGATACCTAATAGATTGAGATTTCAAGAATCATCATCGAAACAAAGCTTGATCCTCAGGGATTTGGGTTAGATTGCCCAAATACCTAATAGATTGATATCTTTCAAAAGATTGTCCCCAGAACGAGGCTCAACCTTCAGGAGTCAGGGTTAGATTGCCCTGATACCTGTCCATAAAAAGATAGTCAATAGATTTTTTAGGACTATCTCCAGAATGAACCTTAGTCCCCCAATATCTAGGTTAGATTTCCCAAACACTGGTTAGATCAAGTTTCAGAATCATCTCCATAATGGAGCTTGATTTTTAGGAGTTAGGGTTAGATTGCCCCAATCCCCAATAGATTAGTTTTCGAGAACCATCTCCAGAATAGAGCTTGATCCTCAAGAATCTGAGTTAGATTGTTCAAATACTTAATAGATTGAGATTTCGAGAATCATCTCCAGAACAAAGCTTGATCCTCAGGGATCTGGGTTAGATTGCCCCGATACCTAATAGATGACAAGATGTAAGGAACAAAGATGCCCTTATTGATTGTGGAGTATCCAGTTTTGACTAGGAAGTATGAAAAATTGAACCCCCAAGTGATAAGATGCCCCTAGCAATGAGGACTTTTGAATTCAGATCGGATTGATTGGAATAGATTCAATGATGTAATCATCCTGCCCCCAGGAGAGAAATGGAAAGATGACATGTCATAATGATGATTGAGAGCGAGAAATTGCAGATAGATGTTGAATCAAGGATCCAGAAGAACTCATAATAGATTACAGAAGAATTCAAAAGATTCAAAATTAATTTTGAGCGATGTCGAGGTCCAATTGACCAAGGTTGACTAGGGTTGACTAGAGTTGACTAGAGTTGACTTGAGTCAACTTTTGAGGAAAAAAAGTTGAAGATTTGAGAAATGATGATTAGAGAATATTCTGACAAGAAAATGACGTCAGAAATTTGACTACACAAGTGTTCGATCGCGTCGGTCACAAAAATTTTAAAATTTGATTTTGAGTGATATAAAACTGTCAGAGTTTGATTTCGATAACGAAAATGGATTCAGAGCAGTTGATATAGCCACTTTTTGAAGAGTCAGAGTGAGGATCAAACACTTGGGTAGTCGAGATGAAGCCAGAATGCTAAAGAACTCCTTAATATACAAATCCAAGAGAACGCAATGAAGTGAGCATCAAATTGCTACCACAATGCAAGTCTAGAATGAAAATGCAATCCTATGCTAGATGCAATACCTAGGACATGGTTGTGAGACCCATCGTATAATCATTATAATTGAGCATTTTTGGAACATTGGAGTCGATACAATCCTTACTGGTGCCACTGCGACCATAAGAATATGAATATGGCTTTCATTGGATAAAATGTAGGAAATGAATGTAAGCACCAGGGCACAAAAGCCAAGATGACGTGAACATTATTTCCAAGTTATGTTGCAAGAGTACACCAGTATCGAGGAATTCAAAGCCAAGATAACCATGAGTACGATCATGCATAAACAATCAGAGCAATAACAGTCAAGGAGATAGTTCTGACCTCACCATGGCATACAAATAAACAAGATCAAGGGATGTGAGGCTTTTCCACCTTAGTGAGGGAGCTCTTATCACATACACCCTATTTATTTGACGTTGTTGGATCATCGGTACTACACCAACAAGAAATAGATAAAGAAAATATCAACAAAATCCATGAGAACAGACAACATACAAAGAAAGATTCAATCATAGCTCAGCCAGTTTCAAAGTTTTTGAATATGTATGTGTATAGGGGTGTCGAAAAAAACCATTGTGCTTGTGAGTGCATTGTGTTTGATTGTCACTGATAGATGTGTATGCTTGTGATATCCAATTTGTGTTGAAAAACACAGATGTGTCTAAAGATAGTGTTGAGAAACACTGTTTTAATTGGGGTGTTGAGAAACACCAGTTTGTGTTAGTAGATAGCTGTCCTTGAGAAGTGACAAGATTACTAACTCTAGATGCGATCAAATTTGGGGACCCATGCCCCTAGTAGCGGTGACTAACTAGATGTATGTTGCAAGGAAAAACTAGATTTGGTTTCCGCCAGGCGTATGGCACTGAAGCAATGTCAAGTCAGTAGGGTTCACAAAGGAACCAAATGTCACAAAAGTGACCGAAAGCTATGTACAAACTAAAGCAAAGAATCGTCAAGACTAAGTATCGATAGATAGAGTGTTTTAGTATAACTCCAACTGTAACAGATGCGAGCAATCTCAATAGTGTGGAAACAATAGGCAGACACAATGAGAACCACTGGTGACTGACGCGAGAGAGATTCTCAAGTGAAGAGATCGTAGTACTAGCCAGACATCAGTAGGCAGACGCAATGAGAACCACTAGTGACTGATGTTAGGGAGATTCTCAAGGAGAGAGAACTCAGTATATGCTAAGCAATAGTAGGCAGACACGGTGAGAACCATTGGTGACTGTCATGAAGTAGATCCTCAAAAGGTAATAGGACAGTGCCCCCTAGACCTGGAGGGTTGCCCCAAGAGTATGACCAATTTCAATCCATGTAATTTGGTGTCTTGACAAGAATTGAGAGCATGTTGACTCCTAGGAATCTAGGTTAGATTACCCAGATACTAGAACATTTATTGCCTTTCAAAAGACTGTCCCCAGAACGAGGCTCAATCTTCAGGAGTTAGGGTTAGATTGCCCTGATACATGTTGATTGAAAGATAGTCAATAGAGATTTTTTATTTTTTTATTTTTTTTGGTGGATGCATCAAAAGTGCCTATTGCTAGGTTTGCACCAAGATGATCAATTTTTCATGAATTTTTACAATTTTTAGATCTTTAGAGATATTTCAATTTTTAGATTATTAGATATTTTGCAATTTTTAGATTTTTAGAGATTTTGCAATTTTTAAATTTTTAGAGATTACTCGATCTCAAGCAAGATTACAATGGTTTGCCCCAATGTCTAGCAAGGTGTAGGACATTGCAGATGGATTAGAAATCTGATGTATAAGAAGAATAGCCAATGATGTATGAAGAGGGTGAATGCGACCCTCAAGGACAGTCTCTTCAAGATTACCCAAGCTAGGGAAAAAATAATATAGCAATGTAGGCTCATTGAGGAATGTTGTATAGCATTTAGGGTAATGACTTGATGTCATGAAAAGTATGTGGTCCAAAAGAGTGGACATGTCAAGAGACTTCTAAGAACTTGTTTTTCAATTTTGATCAAGACCAAGGGGTCAATTTCATATGATAGGATATAGCTATGATCAAGATAAAGGTTGATGGAGGTATAAGTGCATGTTTTGGATTATGATAGGAATGCACAGAGATAGGAAGGATACGCTTGGGATAAGAAAGATCACGATAGGGTAGCATGCATGAGAGAAATTAAATAGGTTGATGGAAGGGATCATGAATTTTAGGATACATGATGCTCATGGATAGGCTCAACCTTGTCAAGATCAACAGAAGGAACATGGATGTTCATGAGCTAGCTAGATGTAAGATATGATGGGAGAAGATGACATGGAAGGAACTTGCCCCCAAGTGAAGAGTGCAAGTAGGAGGAATTATGCATGATGAATGTTGGCCAGGTTTTCATCATGGTACTTATCCAAGGCACCACAAGAAGTGGTTTTCACCATAGGATGGATTGATTTATCTTTACTTTTGCTACCAAGGTGCCTGTTTACCAGATTTTCACCAAGGCACTTTTTCTTTTTTTTTCATCTTTTTTATTTTATGGAGGAACTTACTTCTAGCTCTTTAGATAGTGCTCCTCTGAAATATATGCTATAATAGGCCAAGGCCACTGAAAGTATGCTCACAAATGTTGATAGAGTGACGGTAAAGAAAATTTATATGGATGATAAGGGAGATGGTAGTCAAGGATTTATGGGATGGATTGGATGAGATGGATGCATAGGAGGTAGGTGCAGGATATTGGATAGGGTATTGAAAAGTTTGTGCAGGCAAGATCAACATCGACACACATCTTGAAGGATGGTGGAATGATAGAGGACAAGTTTGCGAAATGGATTTATGTTTTGATATGGATCTTGGTGCACGAGGACCCAAGATGGATAAAGACATATTCAAAACAATGGATTTTGGGACATGAGGACCGAAAATAGGTTTAGGAGATAAAAAAATGTTTGAAAGGAGATGGAGTGGAAGCCTTTGGAAGCTTGGATGCCAATTCTGATTTTTCCTTTTTGTTCAAGCCTTTTAAGAGAGACTTGGGAATCCACATAAATTTTGCTTTTCTTTTTGTATCCAAGTCCTTTAGAAGAGAATTGGGAATCCACATAGCTTTTGATTTTCCGTTTGTATCAGATGATTTAGAACGCAATTCTTTCATAATGGATTTAGGAACCCATATTTTATTTGATTTGGTTCTTTGATCAGTGAACCTATGTGGTCTCTTGAATATTTCCTTTGTATTTGTAGTCACATGTCGATTAGATGGGACATAGTGAACTTCATATGTAGGTGGATTCTTCTATTGTTGATTTCTTTGGTGTACATCCAAATTGCTTCCAAAAGACTTAGGAATTGTGGATGAATGAGGTTGATATGACTGGTTCATATGGATTGGGTGATAGGGAGGATTAAATCGATAGGGAGAATTCGAGGATATATGTCTTTGTTGATCTTGATAGGAGATAGGGTAAGTGGATGACAAGCTAGTATTGATAGACATGGTAGTGTTAATCCCTAAGTTTTGTTGATGATTAGTGACCTACACTTAGTCATTTACTTAGGCAGTTTTAGTTGGTTATCACTGTGGCCGAGCTAAACATTCAAGGCCGAGCAACATTGCTGAGAAATTTTTAGGTTGCCGAGTTACATCATGCCGAGCCGAGTAGAATATTAAGTGTTGAGCGACCGAGATGTTAAGTGCCGAGCAGAACAGTTTTTGCATACATGTCAGGATTGATTCAAACTTTGATGTAAAAGGTTTAGGTCGACTTGTATGAGATTTGAGCTGACATTTGTACGCATTTAATATTTGTCCACTGAGTTAATTACACATTTAATTGTTTTATAATATGCATGGCATGGAGCCAATCAGGAATTCAGAATGCATTGGAAGCATAAACTATAGATCTTGATCGTTGATCTAGATCTCGCTACCAGATTTGTAAAGACATATAAGATTGCTTCTCACCCTAGAAAATAAGAGTGTGAGAGATATACAATTTGTGAGAGAAGGGTTGTTTTTCATGAGAGATGAACCGTAAGTCATTTTGAGAAGAAGCCTAGATCAAGTAGAATGATAGAACAGTAAAAAGTAGAGAAAAGACATATCAGATTGTGAGATCACAGAAGGTATTGGAAAGAGCAGATATGTCATCAACATCTGAGTGCATAATGAAGGATCACTACTTGGAACATTCTAACAAGTGTATCAGGTGAAATCTCTTAACAGAGTGGTTCTAGCAGACTGTTTTAAATCTCTCAACTGAGTGCTTACTTTACTCTAAGTTGAAATCCTTTAACAAGGTAGATTGTAATGATCTTTAGTTCTTAACCGAATAGACCTTTAACCAGGTAGATTACATGTTGCAATCAAACTCATGTAGCCCTAACAGGCACACTTTATTGCTACAGTAGTGAAGATTTTGTGGGTGTCATCCCCACCCCAATTTTACCTATTTGGGTTTCTGGGTTACCAAATGTTTTTGTTATGAGCTATACATTTCATGTTATTGATGTTATCTAATGTTAGGTTAAATTCATATATGTATGAATGTGGATCAATTTATTTTAAGTGGTTAAGTTTTTAAAGATCTGATTCACACCCCCCCCCCTCTCAGTATCTTTCTTTCCCCATTATTGTACTTCCAACAATTGGTATCAGAGAACAATTCACCTACAAAAGCTTTTATCAGCTTGTGAGTACAGATCTTGAGATGGAGGTTTACAAGTTGGGAAAAGTCATTGAGAATCAGAAGATCGAGATTCAGCTAGCATTACATCAACTTGAGATAGCAAGACAAGGATTGAAGAAATCATTGACAGCTAGGAAAGACTTGGCCAAAAAAATGAATGATACTCATTACCAGGAAGATGACACTACAAGTCTATTTCAGAATGGAGATTCTACTGAGAGCGATGCAGCAATTGCAAATCTACTAGAAAAAAACAATGCACTGTGTGAAGAAGTCAGAAACTTGAAAAGAGAACAAAAAATGTAGACAGTAAGACTATGTGAAGTAGTGGAACAAAAGAAGAAAGCTGAAGATGAAAAAGCTATGGCAGAAGAAGATAAAAGAGTGATAACTATCAGACTTGATGAAAGGACACATGATGTGCAAATGATGACAATCAATGAGGTTGACATGGCAAATCAACTGCTACTTGCAAATCAGGAGATTAGTAGGAAATATATGGAAATGATGAATTTGAGATCTGAGAACAATAAATAGAAAGATGATTTGAGATTTGAGAAGGAACTGAATGAAAGGTTGAATAAACCTAATGAAGATTTGACTCATTTTGAGAATCTGATGGAAGCATCAAGGAGGCCAAAGGAATCTTCTGGATTAGGTCACACTGAACCAAAGACATTTGTTGAGAAAGGAGAATCATCTAAGAATGGTGAAAGGAGGAATGCAAAGACAAAGCATAAGAAGCCTAATTTCCACCACTGTGGAAAACCAAGTCATACAGAAAACATTTGCCGAAGCAAGAAAGGTAAGTCCAATCCTAAACCTAAGTTCAATGGTTACTATTTTAATTGAAAGAAATTTGGACATAAAGCACATGAATGTTGGGCTGAAGCAAGTGATGCACCTCCCAAACCAAGATTTAATGGTTATTGTTACAAGTGTTAGAAACATGGTCATAAAGCACAAGACTGTAGATCCAATGCTAAACAGCAATAGACATCAAAGACATAAACAAAATCATCTAGGAAAGGCAACACTTACAATTGGGATTATAATACAAGGCAAAGTTGTCATTACTATGAAGAATATGTACATGCACTTGAAGATTACTTAAAGACACATTTCAGAAGGAAATCTAAGAGTTGGATGAATGGAAGCTTAGTCTGTTTTAGTTGTTTGAAGATATGTCACACTAAGAGAGAGTGTAGAACAAGAGTTCATGCTCCTACAATTGAAGAAATAAGAGCACAGATGAACCAGACATGGGTAAGGAAAATAGAGTTGAGCAATAGTGAATCCACTGAAGCCGAGGTCACCCAATCCAATGGATCAGGTGATCACACCATCTCTAACTGAGCAATAGAGGTATGTAAGGAACTGCATTTAAATTTCAAATCTTACATCCGTTTCTAATATGTAAATGTGCAAAAGTCCATAACTGCATTTGTTAAGATGTACCAGGACATGTTTGTGACAAGTGTCGAGAAGAGTTATCTGCACTATAGGTTCCGAGTTGATCCGCTGAGTAAGTTGTGTGATGGCTGAGTATGGTATGCAAGTAGTGTTAGTCGGCCAATGACACCTGGCTTGCACTAACCTAACGGGAAAAATATTTATTGCTTACCTATCTTGACCTTTCAAGTCTATATAATGATGAACAGTCTATTATTCATTTTACCTTACAATTTTTAGCATTCACAGAGCGATCGAAGAAGTTACAGCATTGATCTTAGTAAAAAAAATTTTGATAATTTCGTCAGCGTGCCATCGGCAACCCTAAGTTGAAACAGTGCGAAGTGTTACTTGCCAAGGTACCCTGTTCTTCATTCTTGAACCCTAATTTTAGAGATTATGGCTGCAAGTTCTTCCACACCAATAAAAGGAATGGAGGAGGAGCTGAAACAAATTAAGCTAGTAAGGAGTGATGCATGTGCACCACCTAACTTTTGAGCCATTCCCGAAAGCGCAATTTTAAGTGATCTGAATGGAGCCCTCTCATCAATCCCACCAAAGGTACTTATGATCCATGATGTTAGATCTTGTTACATGGTTAAAATTGGTGAAGTGGGTGATAACGAATTGAGGAAATCCTACAGCAAATTATGTGAAAATGGAATTCTGAAAGATGAATTCAATCATTTAGCCGACAAAGGGTTAACTCGTGCCCTATATTTTCCACCAGATTTCATGGATGAATGGATCAAGGTTGTTCTAAGCTGAGTTCATAATATGAATATGTGGCTGGACAATGGACCAGTTAGGATCACAAAAAATATTATCCATCGAGTAACTAGATATCATGTTATCAGTGGTAAACGAACAATAAGAGATCAAAGTAAAGAAGAGATATCAACTAACACTGGAGTTGTCTAGAATAACAGAGGTATGACTATCTCTACAATTGAAGATTTAGAATTTTACTTTGGAGTGAGAGTGATTGCACACAAATTCTATCAGTCGAGCTGAATGGATAGTGTTCCCTATACAGCCGTGGACCAGGCATGGAAGATAGTCAAGAAGAATCACACCTATGACCTTGCCGAGCTGCAGTTGACACAACTAGCTGAGAACTTACTATCAATCAGAAAAGCTAAAAGCTCATCATGTAAGTTTGGCTCTTTGCTAGTTTGTATATTATTCTATGTACAGAATTCATTTCCTACACTGGGAAATATTGTTTGGAAGAAGGATAGACCTATTACTATATAGATTAGTGAATGTATTCAGCAATTAGGCAATAACTTCAATAGTATTATGGGAAACTACTTTGTGGAATTCAAAAAGAGAATGAGGTTGAGAACTAGAATTCCAAGTTCACTTGTGGAAAAGCACTATGAAGAGATATGTTTCCTAGTCGATACAGACTACACTTACATTCAGGCTGTGACACCTAGGGTATCATGGCTGGAGCCATTTCCCTATGAAGTAAACATCGATGAAACATCAACAACTATTACAGCACTCCTAGCAGAGGAGATTGATACAAAAGAAAAAAGATTCAGAAATTATGATGAAGCTAAGGCAAAGATTTCCATGAATCTTAAGGCAGGAACCATGGAGAGAAAGAGGAAAAAGATTGTGAAAAACCTGAAAAAGATGGTTGGATTGCCGAGTGATGAGGAGCTAGAGGATGCACCTCTAGACATATCTACTAGACAAGGAGAAGATGTATCTAAAGAACAAGAAGTAGAAGTCAGTGAATCTAAAGAAGAGATTACTGTTAAGGCAAAAGGTAAGAAACCAGCAGTAGCCAAGGTAACCAAGCAGAGTAGAGAAAAACCTAGAGTTACCCCTCCCATTGAAAATTGTCCAAGGACAAGGGCATCTTCTACCACATCACCAGTAGAGAAAATAAAATTCTATGTAAAGGTTGGAGAGAGTAGTTCTAGATCGAAGACAAAATTTTCAACAAAGGTTGTGTCGAGCCTACAAGTTAAGAGACCAAGAAGGAAACTGCATTTGGATCCAAAAAGTGATGAAGACAAGACTAAAACTGATGAACCTAGAAACATACCAACAGCACCATTCAAGAGACCCACAGATATTAATGAGGTATGTAAAAATTTGAGAAATTTTGCAGGTTTATCTAGTTTTAAATTTATCAAGTATGAAAAACTGAAGGTAGAAGATAAGCATAAAGTTCAGGAAGCTCTTCTAGACATGATGTGTAATTTCAAGATAACTCCTATAGAGATAGGAAAAAATGTGTCGAGCGAGTTATATGAGTTTCTATATGGAAAATGGGAATTTGCACTCACAACTGAAAGACAGGTAAGAGAAGGTACATTAGCTCAAGTCATTCCTGAGCTGACTAAGAAACAAAGAGAAAAATTTGTTGAAGAGTATAAGCATAAATTCATACCTAAACAAAGAGGTTATGCTATTGTGAAAAATGATATTGAAAGTATAGTATAGCAGAGTACTAGGATTTGGAAGGAAATCTTTGGATTGGTTGTCCAAAAGAGAAAAATACTGATGAAGGAACATCTGAGTTGAAGGCTACAGAAATTGAATCCACCCATGTACCATAGAAATATGTAGTTAAAATTTCTACTGAGCCTGACAAGACTGGAACAGAAGCACAAGGACAAACAGAGATAGTTAACACTATTGATCTTAAAATTGGCAGTCCAATTGATGTGACAATTGATGACTCTAGTAATTTGGATGTCGAGGGTCAGGATGAGCTGAGAGACTCAGCTATAGAATCACCTATTAAGGCAACTGAGGCTGAAGGAGAGATGAGTACAAAGGAAGATGAAGAGAGAATTCAAAAGGAACCTAAGGAGAAAGATGCTCAAAAAGAAGCATAAAAGGAGAAAACAAATGAACAAGAGGTAATTACACAACATTCACCTATTTTAGAGGTTGTGAAATCAGTTCTAGATAGTAGTGAGGAGGTAAGGGATACTAACAATGAGCCTAAAGAACAAGAGGCAGTGCAAGTGTTGGTTGATCTACCACACTCTACATCATCAACTCCCACTAGAATTAAAGTAGGAGGCATGCCTGATCAGCAGGAAATTTTGACTGAACTGAAAGATGCAATGGTGACTACTACTAAAACTGGAAAAGGTATTGTAGAAACAAAGCTGAGCAGCAGCTCGCCTAAATTTAAGAGGAGGAAAGTTATGAGGAAGAAGTCTCCGATTCTTGATGTCACATTAGATGAATTTATTGTGATTCCACCATGGGATCCCAATGTTTTGTCTTATGAACAGATTGAGACTCTTCAAGAGCTACTCAAGAGAAAGAAAAGACAAGAGGAAATGAAAAGAGAGAAGAAGAAAAAGAAAGTGTTACATGACATCAAAGACATATTTGTAAAAGCTTTTTACATGGAAGATGAAAACCCTCATGCTCCTATTCTTGAATAGTTAGTTCATATTGTGCAAAAGGTAAATGATGACAACATTGAAGCCAATGAAAAGCTATTGCAATGGTCCAAGAGGAAATTCAAGAACAAGGTACTAGCAAAAATCTCAGGAGAGATTGCGGTAAAACAAGTTGAACTTTCTTCTCTTGTAGGAACTTTGGAGGAAGTTGCAACAAATGTTTATTATTTGTATAAGAAGTTATGTGATGTTGAATTCTTCACAAAGGATAATCTACAGGCCTTAGAGAAATTGAAATTAGACTTAAAGTCAACTGGAAGTTCACTAAGTATGGATGCTATCAGTAGCTCCTTACATTTTAACAGATTGACTCATGCACAAAGGAGGATAGCCGAGCTCATGGCTGAAGATGGTCGGATTAGGACCAAATTGATTACTATTCAGACAAGCCTGATACCTCATTTGGAGGTCATTCAGAAAGAACTTTCATCTGTAAATGAATTGGTTAAGAGAGATTCTCATCTCTCCACTACAGAAAGTTTAGTAAGTCTAGCTGCCAAGCTAGAAGTCAAAATAGAGGTTATGAAGTTTGTTAAGGACAATTGGGACACTGCATTTGTGTCCACCTTACAACTTCATAAATAGTTTTTGGACAAGTATAATTTGACCCCACCTGCAATCAGTGACAAAAACAAGGGGGAATCTGACAGGACTAACAAAGCTATAGCATAAGGAGATCAGTAGAAGGTATCAATGTAAAAAAAAAATTGAAGGCATGTATACTTTGTAAATTTTTGTATGTAGAATGATGTACATTCCTAGGGGGGAGTACATTGTGTACTTAGGAAACATTTTGGATGGAATGAATCAAAATGATTCATTAAGTGTGTTTTTGCCACTAATATCAAAGGGGGAGATTGTTAATCCCTAAGTTTTGTTGATGATTAGTGACCTACACTTAGTCATTTACTTAGGCAGTTTTAGTTGGTTATCACTATGGCCGAGCTAAACATTCAAGGCTGAGCAACACTGCCGAGCAAGTTTTAGGTTTCCGAGTTACATCATGCCGAGCCAAATAGAATATTAAGTGTCGAGCGAGAGAGATGTTAAGTGCCGAGCATAACAGTTTTTGCATACATGTCAGGATTGATTCAAAATTTGATGTAAAAGGTTTAGGCCGACTTGTATGAGATTTGGGCCAACATTTGTACGCATTTAATATTGTTCTATTGAGTTAATTACACATTTAATTGTTTTATACTATGCATGGCATGGAGCCAATCAAGAAATCAGAATGCATTTGAAGCATAAACTATAGATCTTGATCATTGATCTAGATCTCGCTGCCAGATCCATAAAGACATATAAGATTGCTTCTAACCCTAGAAAATAAGAGTGTGAGAGATATACAATTTGTGAGAGAAGGGTTGTTGTTCATGAGAGATGAACAGTAAGTCATTTTGAGAAGAATCCTAGATCAAGCAGAATGACAGAACAGTGAAAAGCAGAGAAAAGACATATCAGATTGTGAGATCACAGAAGGTATTGGAATGAGCAGATCCGTCATCAGCATCTAAGTGCATAATGAAGGATCACTACTTGGAACATTCTAATAAGTGTATCAGGTGAAATCTTAACAGAGTGGTTTTAGCAGACCGTTTTAAATCTCTTAGCCGAGTGCTTACTTTACTGTAAGTTGAAATCCTTTAACAAGGTAGATTGTAATGATCTTTAGTTTTTAACCGAACAAACCTTTAACCAGGTCGATTGCATATTGCAGTCAAACTCTTTTAGCCCTAACAAGCACACTTTATTGTTGTAGTAGTGAAGATTTTGTGGGTGTCATCCCCACCCCAGTTTTACCTATTTGGGTTTCTGGGTTACCAAAATTTTGTGTTATGAGCTATACATTTCATGTTATTGATGTTATCTGATGTTAGGTTAAATTCATATATGTATGAATGTGGATCAATTTATTTTAAGTGGTTAAGTTTTTAAAGATCTGATTCACCCCCCCCCCNGATTCCCCCCCCCCCCCCCCTCTCAATATCTTTCTTTCCCCATTATTGTACTTCCAATAGGTAGATGGAGGGACATAAGGACCCAATATAGATGGAAGGTTTGACGGTCTCAGCTTTGGGACGTAGGGACCAAGGATGGATTTGGAAGATGGAGAAGACTGATGCTTACATTTGAATGGAGGGATATAAAGTGTGGAGGGGATATCAACATCTTTAGAGTGAGTTGAATGACCAAGGCTCTTCTCTTTAGAATTCATCTTTATATCAATAGGAGCATGAGTAGCTTTGATAGGAGTAATTGAAGCTTGATGGGATGTATTTTTCTGCAAGGATTTATGCTCTGATCTTGACAAGGATCATGAGATGGTGTACAAAGGATACTTTTCTCTTGATTTTTAATAGGTTTCTTAGAGATGGTGGAAAGGATATCTTGATCTTCCTTGGGAGATGGATAAGATATAGGAGATGTAAGAGTTTCTTCTGGGAATAAATGGAAGGGGATGATAAAATAATCATGAGACTCTTGAGATGTGTGACTTTGGTCAACCATTGGATAAGGATGGATGGTGTCTTGATCTTGATCATTTCTGATATTTGTTTCTTCACACATTGGATTTCCCTCTTGACATGGAGCCACTTCTATGGATGAGGTGGGATTTTTGATATGCATGAGGGATTCTTGAAAGGATAATGGAGTATTATTTTGAGTAGGCATGATAAGCATTGAAGCGCATGGAAGCTTGGGGTCTATGATCTTTCAAGCTTGAGAAAGGCTTGAAACTATATGTTGATTATCTTGGATCTCTTTTAGAGGTAGTCCTTGAGGGTAGACATAGTCAGTATTAGGCACAGTTCTTAATAGAGATGGTGTGTCTGGTTGTGAAGCTTTAGGAGATAGAGGAATGGTGGAAGAAATAGATGTGATATGGGAACCATTGCTAGACATAGATTCCTGATATTGATCATGCTTGAGATTAGTATCTTCACTAGATGATTCATTAGGATTTTCCACTTCGATTACGCCATCATCTATGAGACCTTGGATTTTATGTTTCAACTCCATGCAATATGAAGTTTTATGCTTGCTATGTCGATGATATGCACAATAGGGACTCAATAATCTGAATCCACATGATGTGGCTTGAGGTAATGTGATGAGATTATGCTCAAGAAGTGCTTCCAATGCTGATGTATAAGATTGTCCCAAAGGAGTAAAGATTATCTCTAAAGGATAATTAGATGCTTCTTGAATTGCAATATCCTTCTTTTGCGGATAGAAGAGACTTTCATCTAATTCTGTTGTAGTTTCCTCTACATTCTCTTGATCAAAGATAGGATGATCATAAAACTGTTCTTGATCAAAGATGGGGTTGTCATAAAACTTGTCTTGATCAAAGATGGGATTGTCATAAAACTGTTATTGATCAAAGATGGGATTGTCATACTAAGATTTATCCATGTTGGAAGGAAGTGGAGAGATGTGAGAATCATGATCAAATAGAAAAGGATAGGTTGATCTTAAGAAGGATTCGTCGGATGGAGTATCCTTTTTCCCCTTTAATCCTTGCAGTTCAGATTCCAAAGTTTTAAGTTGCTTTAATAAAGTTGCCTTAAGAATCTCTTCTTTGCTTTTAGACATTGTAAGATTGTCTTGATGCGCTTGCTTAGAAGATTGAAGAGGGTATGATGAATCAATTGATTGACTAACAGGTGCTAAAGTGATATCTAAAGTGTTGATTAAGTCCAAGATCAAAGAACAAAGGAGATAATGTCCAACTGAGATAGAGATATCAATGACTCTAATCTTGAGTCAAGGTTGGTGATCCTACTTTCCCAACTCAAGATAAGGATAGCGCAAACAAAGATGATAAGATTGAACAAATGACTCAGTCAATTGGACAAGTGTAACAACATCAGATTTCAACATAGCGATGGGTTAGACTAACAATAGATTGTAGTTGCATGTGAACTAGCAGAAGCATTATGACACTGCAAATTTCAGAATAGACTAAATGTATAAGTAGGATAGACCGATGAAAGACTAAGTTTTGACAATTTTTTGAAACAAATTTGACAGAGTTTCAACAGAGTTTCGACAGAGTTTTGGCAGAGTTTCAGACAAGACAAGATAGAAAAATATCCAAAGTTTATAGTTTTCCAGATCGTTTGATTGTTGTTGTTGTTGTTGTTTCAGTAAACACTCATGCAAAACACATCATGGAGATTGTTTGTTGTAAAAAAGAATAATAGACACACCACAATCCTTGATAAGCTAGGGCAATATCTGTTGAATTCCCGCTTGAACCAAAGTTTAGCCACGCCTACTCATAGCAGAAAACTTAGAAGCTTGGAGGCACGGGCTCCTCCTTATAGTGCACTCACTTCTTTAGCACACCAAGCTTTGAATCCCAAGAGAATCACTTCCCAAAGGACTGTTGTCTCTACTAAGAGCCGTGAAAATGTGGGATGTCTTAGTCGGTCTCTGACCTTTTGTGCCAACAGATAGAGGGTTTTTGGTCACTAAAACAAAGTTTGTAGTCAAGGGCATCTGTTCAGGTGGTTGTGATCAAGTCATTTTCCCAATAAAGGGGGCTCTCCCAATCCTTTCAAAGCAAGGTTTTCACCTTAACAATGTAGCGACTTTAACGCACCACTAGGGTACTAGAGGAGATTTTGGTTGCCACAACGAATTCACACCTGTCCATTGTGAGACTAATCACAATGGCATTTTTTATATACCGGTTCGGAAGGGCTTGGCTTTAGCCTGTTATCGGTTGGGCAATCCACTCTCAATGGCTCTATTAAAGCACTCGGGAGGTAGCCACGCTAAAAGAATTATATGATTTTCTCTTACACCCAAGATCCACGAAGGTAAGGGGAGAGGATATGTTCATATAATTCTTAGGATTACAATCTAAAAGACACTTCAAACACATAAGAAAATGACAATAATGTTTCTGGATTTTTTATCATCCCAAAAGGGAAAGAGCACAATTTCTTGACATCATTGCCATTCCTAAAAATACCAAATAGAAGTTCATTTTAGAAGTCTTGCATGTGGGTTCCTATTTTAATAAAACAAAACAAAATGCAAGCACAATGTTTAGTGCGCTATCAATCAAGGCAACTTGCAAGATGATTCGTTAGTAGTCTATGTTTTTAGTCTTCTTTTCAAATGTCTTGCAAACCACTGTTAGGCTGTAATCAACAAGATAATTCAGAGAACAAAAAATCCCAAAAAAATTTAGCGATAAAAAAATTAGAAAATCATATATCTAATTGCATATTTAGAAAGTAGATAAAAAATCACGCACTTTCAAAAAAAATTGCACTAAAAAATGTTACCGTATGAGCCCGTACGAGGCTTTGGAAGCTGCAAAATAGAGGATTAGACAGGTACAGTGATGAAAACCTATAATTTATGATAAATCTATGACTAAAAGATAGAAACTAAGACAAACCAGGAAATCTTCAGAAAATTCTACCCAAAATTTTAAAAAAAATGTACTCAATTTGGACTTAAAATGAGCAAGATATGATCGTTTAAAGTTAGACTATAAATTCAAAAAGCTCAATGGTGAAGGCTAAAGATTTTTCAAACCCTTCTGATGTCATCAACCTATGAGTTTAAATTTGACAGTTTCATGGCTGTCACAGAAGATCATGTAGAATGATGGTTTGACGATCGTCAAATTTAACAGTGATTTTTTTATTTTATTTTTTTTCAGATTTTTTTTTCAAAAAATCTGCCTCAGGCTGCGTGCAGAGATGACAAAAAATATACCTTGATTTCCATGCAAAAGGGTCATATACAATACTTGGCAAAAAAAATTCCACAGATGTGACTTTCACCAGATATGGGCGAGTTTACAGTTTTTTTCAACCAAAACGATGTTTCGGACGCAATGGTGCAGTTAGATTTGGCTCAAAAGGAGAGCTTAAAAGGTGCTGAGAGAATAATAGACAGAAGATAGAAGAAATCTTCAAACTTGCTCCACGCTAAAAAAAATATGAAATTCATTGTTTTACCTGCAAAATTAGAGTACAAACATGATCCCAAGATTTTCAAAACTAATTCAAATGTGATGACAGAAATAGATGTTCTGCCCCACGGTGGGCCCCAGAAATGTGATAGTTAAATGTGGCCTTGTTATTCAACCATACACTTCAACATAGTCCTTGTTCATCAGCCACATATAGAAGTGAATATGATTTATTCATCCTGCATGCCTGTATGATTCAACCTATTGCCTTCTATCCAGACGGGGTTTTGAATGGCTCTCAGAATGAGAGTCTCACAACCTAGACCAATCCAAGAACGAAGGATTTTTCTTCATGAATGTAATGCAATATAATGAAAGATTAATCTAAGACCATGAAAGATGCAAGACTAATCTAAATAAATTTAAACTAAGACATGATAATAAATATGAGATTACTCTAAGAAAATGAAGCTATTCTATTGCAAATGAGAGCTAAATGTAAATGAGATTATGAAGTAAAATGAAGCAGCAATTCGTTATTCTAACAATGCATATTTTCATGGGGGTTTGAATGAGAAATAGGAGCTCTTTTATAGATTGAGAGCCTACTTAGAATAGAAAGTTTCCTTTTTGAAATAAAACAGATAGAAAAGCTAGTTCAAATTAGCAAGCTTTCTTTAAAAGAAAACAATGAACTATTTTCTCTTTGTTTTTAACTATTTTCTTTTGATTTTAACTGTTTTCTTTCTCTTTAAAGCATAGTTAATTCAAAGTTTCTATTTCTGAACTAGAGAGAAGATTTTTGAGAAAATATTTAATTAAATAAATAAAGTATGACCTCATAAATATGTTTTTCTCAATTATTTGAATAATTAAATTCAATTCTTGAAATGAGGATATTTATTTAATAACTAAATATTATTTAATTCATTTTTATGTCTTTTAGCTAAAAGGGTTGAATTTAATTTAATTAAAGTGCTAGGACTTTATAATTAAATTAATTCAATCATAGGGTTGTTTAGCCAATAGATATTTAGGAATTAAATATAATGTATGATTAATGCAAATTTAGAGTTTTTTGCATTTGACACTTAGGTCGAGTAGAGTCAGTCAAAACTCAGAATTTTCTAGTACAATAGGACTTTGATGATCTAGAAGAATGAAAAATGCAACAAAATTGGTTAGGGTTGCAAGATGCCAATTTTGGGGTGTTACACCCCGGAGCTGACCGATCATTGTCGAGCAGTTAATAAGGGATTAGCAGGTAGGTGATCCCAATAAGGCATGTCAGATGGAAGAGATGGCTCTGGCGAATGATTCTCCTGAGGCACCCTTCCTACATTAACTCCCTGATGTGCATCGAAGACAGTGAGCCACAATTCACATTTATGAGGTATGTGGCCTCAGATACCGGGACAATCAGATTTCTTCTATAAATACCACGGCACTCTTCTCTATGCCAATTCTTTCAGATTTCTCCTCTTATCTTCCTCTTCTATTTTTTCAGACCTCTACACATTTTGAGGTGATTGTAAGTGGTGCAGGTAGTACCAGCCAAAAGATAATGTATTCTATTTGTTGATTATACAGTTAGATTAGGTTAGTTTTAGGTCAAACTTTGTGTATAAATAAGAAGTCCGATGCCATAACAAGGGTCAGATAAATTGATAATTTTGCAGTCCAGCAAGTAGTAGAAGCATAGAATTTTACTTTTAGTAGTTTCAGGAGCTCAATGCTCAGTTGTTCTTAGTAGTTTAGAATGCTCCCTTGAAGCTATGATTGTACATGCCAGTAATGCTGAAATCATTTGAGTTAATGAAGAAGGAAGAACATTTTATGGCTATCTGTTATGTGTTTTTCTGATCTTTGGAGTTAACAAATGTCCTTTTGTGCAGTGTGTTTTCTTATGTCCTTTTCTCCTATGTTCTAGTTTAAATTAATGATCTTATCTCCCCTTGATATTGAATGCATGTGAATCGCTGGTTCTTTATGTATTTGGTATTTAGTGTAGTTTCTTACATTGGAACATTGTTTGATGTTTGAATATTTATTGCATAACTATAGGTAGAAGCAAGTATCTAACCTTGATCAATCTTTTGAAGTTTCTTTGATAATCCAAGTGCTTGCATGAAACCCCATCCCATTTGAAATCCATGAGAAGATGAGTAAAAACCAGCTATCCCCTCACACAATAGTCACTTGCCCAACTTAGCTCCCCTGCACCATCGAGACCCGACTACCAGGTGCTTGGAGGCTAGGAGAATTCATTCTCTGGAAAACCTCTTCAAGCGGAGTTGGTCGGTACCCTGGTACCCAGTGACAATTTACCTCTATTGGCAGAGCCGGTCACAAAGTCCCGTCAACAAGTTGATAAGTTGACTTGAGGCCGATGTGTACGAGGAAAGAGTTGTCTTCAATTTTTTAGCTTATTTGATAGTTGCATTCCCCATTATGAGAGTTTCATCAAGGAATTGCTCGTGGGAGAAAACAGATCTCACAGAAGACGGTTGGAGGCCCAAAATTAGTCCTTCTCCTACAAATTTGTTGATATACCTTCCCAATAATCCAGCCAAGATAGCAAAGAGGATAGGGGAAATAGGGTCCCCTTGTCTTAGTCCTCGTGTTGGTTTGAAGAAATTAGGAGATCCCCCATTGACAATAATAGAAAATGACATAGTGGTAACCAGCTGCATGATAAGTTTGGTAACTCCTTTATCAAAACCAAAATCATTGATAACTTTCAACAGAAAGTTCCAATCCACCCTATCATATGATTTAGAGAGATCTAGTTTCATAAGGAATCCTTTTTTGTTGGCCTCCTCCAAAGAATGAATATTTTTGTGAGCAACAATTATAGAGTCTAGGATTTGCCTTCCTGGAACAAATCCATTCTGCTAAGGTGAAATAATCAAAGGCAATATCAACAGAATTCTAGAAGTAAGGACTTTAGAAATAATTTTATACAAAGAGTTACAGAGACTAATCGGTCTAAATGCATCAACTGTATTAGCTCTAGAAATTTTAGGGATCAGCACCAGAAAGGTCACATTAAGTTCCCTAAGGAGGCTTTTAGTGCCAAAAAACTCTTTGACAATAGAAATCACATCTTTCCTTTAAATCTCTCAGAATTATTGAAAAAAGACCATCGGGAAACCATCAGGGCCAGGGGACTTATCACCTTCAAAGGAGAAAATGACCATCTTGATTTCCTTCTCTGAGGGGATAGCTTTTAGACTCTTATTGGTTCCAGCGTCAATCAAAGATGGGATGGCAAACATGATTTTATCTTGATTCAAAATGTCCAGATTATTCTCCTTAGAGAGGAGGGAAGAGAAATAGCATAGCATTTCTTTTTTGATGTCCTCTTCTTTACTAATAATTATTCCATTTGTATTCAAACTAGATATTATGTTAACTGCTTTATGCTTCATTGCAGTCATATGAAAACAACCTTGTATTTTTGTCCCTTGCCCTTAGCCAGAGGGCTCTAGACCTCTGTCTCCAAAAAGTTTCCTCTTTAGCAATAATATTATGATAATCTGCTAGTAGATTATTCTTAGAACTTTTGAGTTCCTCCATGAGGCCCTCTTTTTGGAATTTGTCTTGGATCTCCTTGATTTCAGATTGAACCATGTTTTTAGACACGAAAATGTCACCAAACACTTCCTTATTCCAATTCTTAATATTCCTTTTAATGGTGTTAAGTTTTTTAGCTTCCCTAAACATCGCTCCTTCATCCAAAGCATAATTCCACCAACCATCAATTTGTCCTTCAAATTTGGGTGAGCCATCCACATATTTTCAAACCAAAAGGGAAAGTTTTTCTTTCCATTCATAGTAATAGCAGAAAAAGAAATAAGGAAGTGATCAGATCCAATTCTTAGAAAAGAAGATAGGGAATAGGCATACCTTGAGATCCAGTCATGAGAGATAATATTTCTATCAAGTTTTACCTGGATAAGATCCTTACCATTTCTTCTATTAGACCATGTGTAAGAGATTCCTTCCAGCTCAACATCCAAAAAAGCTTCCTCATTGATATAATACATTAGGTACGCCTCCCATTTTTTCATCATCTTTGAGTGGAGAGTTGAAGTCTCCCATTACCATCCAACTTTTTTCCTGATACTTCTTTCTGATATCTTTCAGGACTATCCAAAATTTTAATCTACCTTTTTGGTGTTCGGGGCGTAGATATTAATTAAATTCCAAGAGAAGTTATCTCTTAAATTTATCTCTTTCACCGGGATATTGTTCCCCTCACTCTTCAACATATTGTAGTTAAAGGTCTATTTGTTCCAATAAATAACCACCCCTCCAGAAGCCCCCTCAGAGTCACATCCAATGCTACCCCCATTTAGGATAGGCTTAAATTTTTCCACTTTTTCTCTCAGCATTTTAGTTTCTTGAATCAATAATAAATCTGGTTACAATCTCTAATAAGATTCCTAACCACATCATGTTTGTGAGGACTATTCAGTCCTCTGATGATCCAAGATATAATATTCATTTAAATATTGGTGAGCATACCTATGGGATGGTTCTTTGACAACCATCCATAATATTCTTCTTTTCTTCTTGTTCCCGAGTATTTTTGGTCAATATTCTACCTTGTTCCTTTTTAGGGGTTCCCACATCTACCTTATATTGACCTCTAGTTTGAAATATTCCATGATTTGGGCCTTCCATTTTCTTGACAGATCCAGGAGCATAAGGTCCTTTATATGGCATATTTCTTTTTTTAGAGGAGCTCTTTTAATTCTTCTTGCTATTGATTTATGTCCAAATTTCCTCTTGATTTTCTTCTTTCCATAAATCAGCTAGGTGTGATAACGGGCTTTCATATCCCCTATCCACAGATATTTCACCATTTTTTTTCTCTCCTCTGTGTTACTCCCCTTCCTATTATTCTCGTTTATAGTCTTGTCCTTGCTGGATTCTTGTGACCTTGATTCAGAATTCTCCAAATTCAATACTTTTGAGCCCTGTAAGTCTAGTTCCCTGGTCTCTGGGATATCCAGAGAACTGCAGTTCTCATTCTAGGGATTTACCTTCACACTGGGATTCGAGGTATTTGAGATTTTCATTTTTTTTGTCTCCAAGTTTTTCCCCTCTACCTCCATTTTTCTTTCCTTAACCTCATTATGTTCTTTCTGGGAGGTCTCAAACTTGTTATTTTTTTCCTTCCATTCTTTTTTAAGATCTTTCTTTTTCTCCTTTCCCATTTGATGCTTCAGTGGATATTGTTTCTCCCAATGACCTATTTTTTTACATGAGAAGCATGCAAAGAGGATTGACTCATATTCCACTTGTTGAATATGTTTCCCCAGTTTTGACATGATTGTTATCACCTCCAGAAGGTTCACATTTTGGTAGATGTTAACGCAAGATCTTGCATAGACCAACATAGAATTCATTGTTGTCATAGGGTCAATAGACAAAATTTCTCCAAATGAACCAGCTAGACTAGCAAAAATATCCTCATGCTAGTATTCTAGAGGGAGACCTGGGAAACGCACCAAGACAAAAGCTAACTCAAAGAGATCAGAATTTGGGTCAAGGTTTGTAGTCCACTTTTACAGAGCTAGAGATGACTTGCCAAACATCCATGGACCGCCACAAAGGATTCTGGACATATCTTCCATATTAAATAAAACAAAGGAAAAGAAACCCTTTGGCATCGTGGCAATTTCAACATGACCTTTGAGTCTCCATTTTCTGATAACTAGGGTTCTGAACATATCAATATTGGGTCGTGAACCAGTAAATTTTCCCACCAGAGAAAGTGCCATACATGTTATAGTATGATCCACTAGTAGGTCCAGAAGAGACATACCAAAGATCCCCTTAAGAGGCTCAGAAAAATTGTTAATTCAAGGGGAGGATGACTTTTCCATTGGTTTAACCCCAAAAAGAGAGGACCAGCTACCCCTACCCAGAAATCTTGCAAAATGTTTTCCAGTTGAAGAAGAAGAGTTTGACTTACCAACTGACGATGATTTTTTAGGCCCACCACCTCAGGATGGAACCGCATTTGTCTCCTTGTCCACTTTCGAGTCCTTTGTGGAGCCCTCATCTAACGTTCCTCCTTCCTTCTACTCCTTTCCTACAACATTTCCTGAGGGAATCCCGCCAATACCAAGATTTTGGCTCACAGAGGAATTCAAATTCAAACCACCTCCCACTCTCCCTTTCTTCGCCGACGCCATTTTTTGTTGTGTACCAAAAGACTTGTTATAGAGTATACCTCGCTAGAGGATTTCAACCTTCAATTAAGAAGTTATCCTATTAAAGGATTTACAAAAAAGATCTGTTAGGACCTACCCTGTTAAGGGATTTAACTTGTTATAATTGTTAGGAAATAACAACAATAATGATCTGTAGAATGGCACTGCTTGCCTATCAGATCCTCTCTGCTCCTTTTCTTTCTGACACTATATTGGTCTTTGCTTCTTCAATCTCTGATCGTTGCACTTCAAAATATGATTTAGATCTCCTTATATATTGTATTCTTAAGTGGCTTAAGACCTATGAACCTTCCATCAAATTCGGCACAAAATATTTACCAACCTCCTTTAAATCAGCATCAATCATACCTAATACATCATCCCCAAACATAATATCTAATTTCATATACAATAGTCAACCTCAGATCCACCGCCTTAACTGATTTATCATGAAATTCTGATCGGTGACCCAATAGGTACACTGTCTTGTACATCAAAAATATAATTCGCTCTAAACATCAAATTAGCTTTTGCAGTCAGAACCATGGATTCCTCATAGCATATGAATGTCTCCTCTAAGATCAGATCATCTGATTAGCTCTGTAACTCAACCGCTATCAATTTAACTGACTAAAATTATTCTTCCTATACACCTCATGTACACTGGTCAACACAGTTAATTATTTATCCCTTTACCAATCATGAACGAATCTTACCAATCGCTCCAATCATATTAACTGGTCATGTTTCCAAATGACAACCAATCATGTATCTTCTTATGACCGATCTTCAAATCTCTTCCAAAAACTACCATAATGCCAACACCTTTTACAATTTCACATCTAATTACCAGTCAATAATCTACATTAAAGAGGTTGTAAACTCATTAAATTTTTTAGTGTTTATTTTACAATTCACTGTTTTACTTTCAAACCAATCTATTTAGTCAAATTTAATTTCCATTAATTTTCTTTATTTTGATATGTATATTCTTTAATCATGTAATATAATCACACATTGTTTCCTTTTTTTGAGTTAACGATAACATTTCATCACTTTAAAAATTGATAGTGTTGCATGCCTATAAGATACCACTATAGACTTGTTATATTTTCCACTTAATAGATCCCTATGAAAGTTCTTGTATTACAGTCCCTTGTGTCCAAATTATTTATTTATGTTTATCATACACCCTTAATTACATCACCTCATTATGCACTAGTAATTTTAGAAGGTTGCATTTTTGTAACTCGTTGATCAAAGGATTCACCTGTACTTTGTTCAACCCTCTCTCATCTAAAGAAGAGTGGCACATATTATCAGTTCAACTTCTTGCTCTTGATTTTCCAATAAAAGCAGTGCAATCATTTTCAAACTCAATTTGTACATAATTGTTTAGCTTATTTAGAGGTTTTCCAACATGTCATTTTGATCAAATAAAACATAAAGATTAAAGTGATTTTTATGATCACCTTTTTTATGGTTCCAAACATCAAAACACCTTGTTTTTTTTCCTTTCTGTTCAAATGTTTTTTGCAGATGCCTCTACCTGTATAACTATTAATGGTCGTCAATCTCATACTTTTGGCTTGAATAGGTCCATTCTTCAAGGTTTCCCTTTAGCTCCTTTGTATGTGTTTTTTGTAGAGGGATTTGGCTATTTTCTTGCCTCAACAATTTCTTTTGGATGGGTTTGAGTTATTTCCCTTCCCAATTCAAACTCATAGCTCATCAATGGCCATTTTGTAGACGATTCCTTCCTCACCTTAGTTGAGGATAGAGAAAATATTCAGAATGCTCTTCATTGTGTGCGGAAAAAAAATTGGCCTTTGGTTCAGTCATTCAGTGGCACAAAACCCTCTTCTATCGTCAACCATTCTTCCATCTCCTCAATGGATTCTTCATTATGACTGGAAATGGATTCACCATGGCCAGGTTTTCAATTCTTGGGGAATCTCTTTTGCCTTTCATGGTTCAGCCACAAAACTTTGGGATGTTCTTTCAAAAATTGGGACCAAATTAGCCTACTAGTTGACCAAGCCCCTCTCCCTTGCCAGAAAATTTCAAATCTGTTCCAAAGTTATCACAACCACACATGTGTGTTACTCCTCTTGTTGGTCACCATCCAAATGCTCTTATAATAATCTTGAGAAGTTGTTGCATGAATTTTTATGGGCTTTAGATACATATAAATATGGTTTCCATAGAGTGACTTTGGGTTATTGTTGTCTTCCCAAACATTCTAGCGGCCTTGGTCTCATCTCTACCTAGAAACAAGGGCAAGACTTATGTGTTCAAATGGGTGGTTTGATGAATTTTAGGAAATGAAGCTTGGAAATTTATTCTTCGCCATTGCATCTTCTCTAGGGCTCCCTTTGCATCGCCAACTTGCAAAGAGATTAGTTTCCAAATCATTTTGCTAATGCGAGAACTAGTTAAAATCCAACGTTCATTTGTGGTAAAAAGCATTTGGCAAGCCTTGGAAACTGCTAAACCATGGATGTTGGGATGGATTTCTCTTATCTTTCAACCAACACAATCTCTAGTGGTCTCCATTAATCCAAACTGAAGGTCTATTTCTTTCTCAAGTCTCAGGTTTGCATTCTCTTGCTTTCATAGGTGTGGCATTCATACCATGAAAGACCTTTTTTTGCAAGTCTATAATGTCTCTACACAGTTGGGAGGATTAGTAGACTCAATTTTGTCTAATACACCAAGATCATCAGACTTTTGAACTACTTGTCTTTGTCTTTCCAGTGGAATTGTTGCATAAGATTGGCATTACAAGCATTAGGCCCTGGTGGAAGGATTGGTGATGGTATCCCTAGACAACCTTTCAGAGATACCAAACTCGATAGGGATATTGTTGGCTTTTGTCTCATTTTCCAATGGTCGAGGTTTTTAACCATTGATGGCATTTACAGTCCCCACATTCTACCTGGAGGTTGTGCTTTCTTACTATATGTTCTACTATTACAGAACATAAAATAGCATATTTTTCCTGGCGTATTCTTTTCCAAGGCTTGCCTTTAGGATCCCGCCTTCACCATTTTGGCATTCCACATCCTCATTTCCCTTTTTGCAGCATATTTGAGTCCTTCCTTCATCTATTTTAGTTTAGTAGAAGGGCTCACAATTACTGGGTTTGGATCCATTATTTTTTCACTCCATTTCACCCATAGTTGTTTTCCTGGCATATGGTTCTATTGAGAGATAACCCTAGATTTTATTTCCCTTTTCTGTAGCTTTGGCATACTTTTAGAATGGAAATCTTATTTTTTATATGGAAAGACAGAAATGTGGGAATATTTTTGTTAGAATAACTGAGAGGGGGGTGAATCAGTTAGCTCCCAATTATCCTACAGTCCCAAATTCCTCTAGATGTATATAAAAAAAAATTCAAACATATAAATAAACTCGATGAAATATATTTTGTAATCTCAAACTTTAGTCATATAGTGTTTATCGAGTATCAGTAAATTAATACTGTGATTACCGATTAATATAGATAAATTAATGTGTAAAGAAAAATAACAATCCACAACAATCATACACATTAACACAGAGTTTTAACGTGGAAACCCTGCTAAGAGAAAAACCACCTAGGACCGGTAACCCAAAATATTTTACTCTTCTAAAGTGAGCTCGGTTAAGAGCCAACCCTATTAAAGGTTACAATGGACACTAATAAATGTGACCTAGTTAGAAGATTTAAAACTAATAGTTCTCTCTTGACCATGCATTTACTATGGGGTCAATAACAAAATACTCAACATTCATTCGAATGTTATAATAAAGACTTTCACATCCTACTCGGTTAAGAGATTTATCTATAACAATGGTTAAACTGATATAGTAATGATATGATTCAAATATAGCTATGTTTGCAGTTTTTCAGATATATGCTAAGTACATAATACCTCTGATCAATTTTTTCACTTCAATTCATCTAATTCTTTGTACTTTGTTCTACTCAGTAATGCTCTTTCCTCTATCACTCGGTGATGTCTACAGAAAATACTCGGTGTTGTCTTTAACTAGTTTGATTAGTCATGCATAAACTCTGCATGTGTGCATCATAGCATCATGTAATTCATAATGAATCTCTTGTCTCCTATATAGACATCATAGCTCATTTAATTTCCATCCTTTAGATTTTGTCTCTTAATCTCCATCGTTGATTTTTCCACTTAAACCATCCTCGGCAGTTGTGTTAAAAACACGTTTCAATCTTCATCGTCTGATCTTCCTTGATTTTTCATAACCATTTGATTAACATAAAAAACCTTATCTTTTACCTCGGAATCATCAATTTCCAGCTCATTATTCTAGTTGGCCTCCGTTTGATTAAATTTCTCAGTCGATACCATGATGTGTCGGCGATCCCTAGCTTAGTTATCAATGTGCTTGGTATACAGTGCATTTTACTCGATATTCATTGTCTCTCGGTGTATACAGACCTCTTCATTTAGCGACCACATAAAATTTGTTTGTTCTAGATCTTCAATCCATAATAGATGTTTGTCACCATAATGATACTCAAATAAGTTGACATCAATGACAATACATTAATGGATTAATGTCTATCATCATATCTGTAACTTAGTTGACTATCAACAAATGACTTCAAACATACAATCAGTTGTAGCTCATCAATTTTCACATGCCACAATTGATAATAATGTATCTATTTTTTTCTAAAGCTTTCATATGTAATAATACAATGTTACAGATACAAGTTCAAACTAAAAAGGGGGCCCTTGTAGTGGCCCATTTGTAGGAGTTTTTGCAGCATTGGGGAAATGCCCCCTGTAAGGTTCCTAGGGTGCCTCCTGATGCATCTATTTCAAGGTTGAAGTTCTTCTCACTGACATTCACAAACTTCATGTTCCTAGGTTCCCCAACGGAAATCACCCCATGGCTAAACGATACCTCACAGTTCGGTTGGTCCCCCACATCAGTATGGATCCCCATCTAGATTGCCTCCGGCAAGTGGTGCTAGTTCAGCACCCTCAAGATGGCCTTCGGTAGGTGGAACTTTAGGATGACCCAGTGGAGACTCGGGATGCCCTTCATCTTCCAAAGGTTTTCCAAGATTGGCACTAGTTATTTCTCCAAGGAGAGAAGACACACAGGTTGAGGATAACAATGCTACAACATTATCTTATTGAGGGATTTTTTATTTACGAATTTATTTTATATGGTTGCAGCTATTTCAGGGCTAGGCCCTTATGTTTTTATATAGACTTCTGCTATCTGGGCAAATGCCCATATGACTCTCAGGGAGTGACTTTTTTCTTCCCTCTTATTTTTTGATTGATTTGTACTTATGTTTTTAAATTAATTTAAATGGTTAAGCTTTATCATAAAAAAAATACTATACTCTCAAGGTCCATTCACAAGATCCAATAGTAGTGTCAATAGTACTAGAGAGTTCACTTTGAAAAAGGTTTAACTTTGTACATCTAAGGGACTCCCCTCTTATAGGGTATATGGATGTGCCCCATCAAATGACATTAGATGTTACATTTTAACATCAATCTCATTAATCATCAAATATAAATTCACATAGAAGATCATTGGTTTTGTTGGAATAAATAAGCTTTTTTTTAATTTACTATTGCTTAAATTTACTTAGGTTGATCTCAAGCTGCAAAAATTCCTTTTGGCTGCGAATATTTTTATTGGAGCTAGCAAACTATTTGATTTTTCAATGATATTAATTCTTTGAACAACGATAAATTGATAAAAGTTAACAGTGTAGAATTTTCAGCATAGATCTAGGTAGAAAGAAAAACAAAACTTTCAGAATAATACAGAAGAAACAAAGAGCTGCCAAGAATGAAAATTTTATATTGATCACACACAATTAAATGTGTAAATTACAATGAATATATAAAGATGTGAGCATAAATTTTGCATGTAAATGCATGTAATATCTAAAGAGGTGGAAAAAATAAAGTGTACTTCTCTTTAGTTAGCCTTACATAAAGAATGCATGGAGCATAAACCTATGGAAAACTCAAGAAAATCTACCGTTCTCAGATCCCCAATTTAATGAGAGAAATTATGCATGTTAACAGTGATGGAATCAGAAAGCTTTGCATGTGATTGATGACTAGAGTGAAAAATTAACACTAACAAACAGCGATATTCTTTTTTGGGTGTGATAATTTGCTGAAAGGTGACAGTGTCAATTGCTCTCCTTTTAGCCCTAACTGGATATTTTTGTTCGGAGGAACATATCTTGAGCTTCCCATATCAGTTTATTATCGGAAAGATTTTTATAACATCAACGATTGTGGTTTTTTCGCTCGAAGGTGTCAGTTGCTCTCCTTTTAGCCCTAGTTGGTTATTTTTGTTCAAAGGAACATATTTTGAGCTTCCCATATCAGCTTAATGTTGGAAAGATTTTTCTAACCTCTATGATTGTGGTTTCATCTATTTTGTTTGCATTTTCTATTTGACATCATTTTTGGAGGGGCGTCGGGCTTCCAAGCCTTGCTTGCTTCTTAGAGTTTGTCAGTCTTGACTTTGGCTAATATGGCTAAATCAAGGTTTGAAATTCTCATTTCACATAACTATCACACTTGAAAAGTGAAAATATAACATATGCTTTAGTTGAAAGGGTTGTGGTCTATGATGAATGAGGAACAACCCAATTTCACCAAAAAATATGACTTATTCACACATCAAAGTAAGTGTGACAAGGCAAGGGCTTGATTTCCCTGGATATTTCAGAATCCTTATTCTTCCACATCAAAGATTGCACCACACCAAAAGAGGTATGGGATAAATTGAAGGATCATTTTGGTTCATTACTAAAATTAGAGCAATGTAGTTAGAAGTAGAGATATCGTCCTTGTCTTTAATGTTTTTCCTTCTATTGAAGACTATTTGGCCAAATTTAAATCCTTGCGCCCTCAATTGGCTGGGTGTGGAAAATATAAGACTGACAAGAATGAATTTGTTTTATTTTGTCAAAATTGACAAGTGTTTTCTCTTATTTTTCCACTTCGTTCTATGCCACTATGGATGGGTTTGGTGATTAATTTGTTATGATATCCTTTGAGACTTTTTGTTAAAGGTTGACCAGGGAACAATCCAAAATTCATCAAAAGGATGTCACAAAGTCTAATGCATTAGTTTTCACTACTCCCAAAGAAAAATGGAAGAAAAGGAAAAATCACAAGCCTAAATCTTGTGATTCTTCCAAAACCACCTCTTCAAAAGAGTCTAATCCTAAGGAGAGACCAAAGTGTGTTTTTTTGCAAGAAGAAAGTTCAATTGAAGAACATTATTCCAAAAAGTAAATCCATGAGTTAAAGGAGTTGTTGACGGAGCATAATATTTCACTACCCTCATCTAGTTCTTCTACCAAACATGAGAACAAGATACATGAAGATACTACTCCTAGTTACACGGGTAAGGGTCATGCCTTGATCACAACTCATGCACCTAGGAACATTGGTTCAGTCCTTGATTAAGGAGCATCACAAAGATTTTCTAGTTCATCTAACTACATGGTTCTAGGTTCTCTTTATGACCCACCATATGATCGACTCTTGACAGCAAGAAATCAGCTTGTAAATATTGTTTTAGCAGGTGATATTGATTTGGGTGTTGGAATAGTGACCAATGTATTTTATGTTCTTGAGATTGCGCATAGTCTACTTTTAGTTTATAAACTTACTCAAAAGGGTAACACAGTGGAGTTTACCTCAAGAACAGTCTACACACATTGAGAGGATGGTGATCTCATTGCAGTAGTTATGGTTGTATAACTTTGATTTCATTGATGATGATCCTTATGTTCCCATGACTCCTACATTCAGTGTTAGGAGTAATTTAGTGCCACTTAATGGTTTTGTGGATCTATTCCAAATTCGTCCATTACCTGATGTGCCACTTAATGGATTTGTGGAGCTAATCCAAATTCCCCTATTACCTACTACATCAAAGTTGACAGTCAACATGGATTCCAAGACTTCAACCCAAGAGCACTTCATTAGTTCTTCCAATTTTTGGTTTCAAGATGGTTTCATTGTAGGTCTATCCAACTTGGCTTCACATTCTACTTCAAGTTTGGGAGACATTTGTCTTTGGAGATTGATATTGATGAGTTCCCATCTTCACTTGATTTCTCACATTTCTTGGTTGATTTTTTTCATGGTTATGTGATGAATTGTTGTTTGGAGACATCTAATAAATTTTATGAGATTACTATTTGTAGACTTTCTCCTTTCAATTGGACATGGAGTGGCTTCTTCACCAATTGATGGATTTTTTTCTTTTTAAGGGAATACATGTTCCTTGATATTTTTTTGTCTGCAGCCATTCTTCATTGACATTGGAGCTTCTTCATTATTGGGAGGGGGGAGGGGGTCCATACATCTTATCTCTATTTTTCCTTCCTATGGATGGATACTTGATTATATATACAGGATGTATGTCATCCTTGGGGAGTATGATTGAGTCCATGCATCATTTTCTTTCTTTCTTTTCACATCATCTTGTTTCTTTATTTTTCCTCTTTTGAAGAGGAGTTTTCTCCCATGTGGTTTTCTCCTTTTCTCTCCTTGTGAGATTTTTTTGCATTTGCATTGTACATGGGTACCTAAAATGGTTGTGTAGTCAGAGCCCATATTGCATCTTCTCATGTTGCATAATAAATCTTCTTCCTAAGTTGCACTTAAGTGGGGGTGTTGCAGTAAATAGGTTTTTCCTAAATTAATCTTGCTTAAGTTTACTTAGGCAAATTTTTATTTAGGTAATTTTTTTAGTTTTTTTATGTTCTAGTAGTTTCTTTCTCCCGCCTTGTCTTTATAAGCAGGCCATCGTACACCAAGCAAAATATCCATCAAGCAAGAAATCATTTATTCTTGCATCTCATTTTTGCATCATTTGGTGGTTGGTTGTCTCATGATGTGATCCTGAAGGTTGCAGCTTCATTGTGATTTCCTGCCATCTCCTACAAGTTTCAACTTCCATAACAATTTATTTAGCCTTCATAAATTTGTAATATAGGCATGTGTTTATTTTATCAAATTTTATAAAATAAACATAGTCATAGCTTAAAATACAAGTGAAAGATAAACAACACAATTCGCTTGAGAGTATCCCATAGATGCAATGAACAAATTATTAAATTTACTATTCCTATGCATCTCTTTAATTAATGTGTACCCTTAAGTTTTTACTAATAATGCTTCTAAACCTAGAACACATTGTTTAAGCTTAGTTTTGTCCCCCAAATATATCATGGAATTCAATTCACAACACAAAATATCACTTCTATGTGGTTCTTTGTAACAACAAACTAAAGCCTAGTGAAACCATAATCAATCATTATAAGATGTGTGCATAAAGATAATGCAAATTTTGAGGAGTTGAGAAATATCAAAATGATACCACTACCCTACCCTATGGCATGCGCAATAAGCCTTCACTAGTTGTGTTAAATCAATGTCATTGATGGTATGTCCAAACTGATGATAAAAACTCTAAGCAAGATTTCGCAAGTGCCAATATCTTCACAATAGGAAAGCAACTAAACAAGCTAGCTCATGTGCCCAATAATCATTGGGCACAACACAATGTTAAAATGGCCCACAATCAACCATCAATGATCTCTCATCCCTTGTTCATTGACCACACCACATGGCCACTCCCTACACTCAATCATCGCTACTCCCGGTCACACAACAATAATACCCATTGGTGCACATCACTTATAGCACACAATGTTGTAGGAATGACTATGGAAAGTTGGGACTGAGAGGGGAGGGGTGAATTAGTACCACAAAAACTCTTATAATTGAAACTGTCAATAACCATATACGGTTGCTTGTTGTAAATACCGAATTCAATAACTTGAAATGAAACTAATATAAAGGTTATAAAATATAACATCAAAACATTCAAGTAAATTAACTCATAACTCCATGACTTTGTTTACGCAGAAATCCTTGGTTAGAGGACAAAACTACGGTGTGGATGACACCCACAACCTTCACTAACTGCAATATAAAGGGTGCTCGATTAGAGCTTACAAAGTTTAGCCATTTGGATAGATTACCCGGTTAAGAGTATACAAAGACTTTTTAGGTCTACCTGGTTAGAGGATTTTACAATATCTACACTTAGAGATGTACCCTGTTAAAGGTTTTACAAATATCAGATCGGTTACGATCTACCTAGTATTGGGATTTCTAGATCTCAATACAATAGTATTAAAAACTTATCAATGTCTATTATATTGCATCAAAACAAATGTTGATCAAACTCTATGTGCTCTAAAATATTGTCTTACCTCAATCTCAAACTCTAACACTGCTCAGATTTTCTTTGTTGTAGCTAGATATCAGCTCTGTGCTTTGTGCTCTGATCTTTGTTCTTCAATATAACTCCTTTAACAATATCAATCTTCTTTGTATTATCACTCTTTCACACACCTTTTTTGTTATGTAAATCATCCTTTAAATATAAGATTTATTGTCTCTTAATCTTGTGTGCTAGGTGTGCTGTGATTTATTTTAACCTTTAGATCTTCTTTTCCGCTCAGTGACTGTGTCACTTTTACCTTGGTACTTGGTGTATTTCTTGGAAATAACAAACTTTCATTAACCACCTAATCTACTTCTCAAATCTTCTCTTTGAATTATCTTGATTGTTGATCGTGTAACAAATTGATCTTTGTGCATTGTAGAATCACAATTAATGTTGTGTCAATGTATTAAATGCGTCCTTACCACTTTACAATCAATTAAGTAACTCGGTAGAGTAGCTTTTCTTTGCTTGTTTAACTTGATCTTTTAGTACTCGGTAACTGTCAGCTTGGTGTACTTCATATGCACTCGATGTTCGGTAACTATAGGCTATTGGTGTAGTGTATGTGCTTTACCGACTTCACTGCCTTGCTCGGTGTACATTATCGACTAGTCAAATATTTGCTTTCTCCTTTTCACCGATTGAATCTTTTGACTCATACGACTTTGCCTTAAATAATGAAAATAAAATATTCATAGAGATAACAATAGCAACATGTGATATGTCATTAGCCTAGGGGCTAAAAGCATCCAAGGGAGATTTTTAAGGCTAGAGTGGATGAAATTTTTGGTGAACAAAATATGGACCTAAACCATGTTTCCCAATAACCAAAAACGTAATCAAATTTAAATAATAATGTAATTACATATAGGACTTCATTTAGAAACCCTATCTTTCAGGTATAGACAAAATCAAGGCTTCAAAATAACCTCACAAGCCTTATTCTCTTTTAACAAACTCTTATGATCTTGTTGAAATTCTTGTCAAAAAAAAATTATAACATAAGAAAAATACAACCCAACACATCATAAGAGATAAATTCTCCACACTACCTTGTACTAAAGGTCCAAAACCTAGAGAGTTTTAAAAACCTAAGTTCAACAAGTTCTAAATTGATCAATAACAAACTCCATGAGCATAAAAAATAATCATAGTTACAACATTTTCGTGGACGGGGGGACGGCGGCATGAGGGGACGGGTTTTCAAGATGTGGGGACAAAGGGCCTCAATTTGGGGACGATGGGGGGATGGCAGGAGGACGGCGGTTGGTGGGTGTATATACTATATACTATACATATGGTACTTAAAATGCTACTTGAGAAGAGATGTATAAGATTATTAAGAAGTAAAATACTAAATAGAGTAGCATGGTATCAAAACAAGTACAAAATGTCAAAATGTAGTGAATGGAGGCCTCTAATTATCCCTCGAGAGGTCAGGCCTCAAGCGACGATCGATGGCTAATAGGTGGTGCAGCTAAGGATTTGGGAATGGTGTCCCCAAGTCTCGGAGATGTCCCCGTCCTAGGGATGCTAACATTTAGGGGGGCGTTTCCCAGTGGAGAACTGAAAATAACACCAATATGTAGAAGTTTTGTGATACTAAAAAGGTAAATATCACTATAAAATAGAATAATCAAATATGAATGAAGTAGCTTATATGATGAGAAACATTGCTTTATGTATACACTAATTTATTGTCTTATTTATACACCAATTAAGTATGGCATGAGAGTCTCCTAGCCCATCTAGACTCTAACCACAATAAATATAACATGTGCAAGTAACAAGTGTAGACTTGTTAACACAACACTCATTAACATGTGTAGGTTGTATACACAATGCAACCCTACACCACTAGTATCAACAACTCGAAGGAGCAAAAATATATGCAATCTCAAAAGGGCCCCCTAAGAAGGTAGGTTTTTGACACTCTTTGTTACCGAAGTGAACCAATGATCACTCGCATTAAAGACAAAAACCTTCTATCTACTTGAAATCATACTTAGATTCTGTAGATTCCTTCCTTTTGCAAGTCCCCACCGGGCTATGGTGTTTGAAGTGAAATGGCATCATCATAAATTTAAGTGCTTAGCTTAAGCAATGAAATATTATTTAAGACATAACATATCTTATGTTAAAATGATTAGGGGAAAGGACCCGGTACTTGAACAGGTTTGAATTGGTGTGAGGGTTGTTAGTATTTTTTAATCCAATGACAATACCAATATAACCTATTGATTGAACAGCAAGATTCTAATTTTTATGTAGTTTTTTATTAATAATTATAATAGAATAAATTATTTAAAATTTATATAGCCTATATCATTGATGTAGTAAAATCAATACAAGTAATGGACAAACTACAATCATTGTGTGTTTATGGTCAAACAATATAAAATGTCATTTTTGAAAACTCAGATTACTCTACACACAATATAATGAAATATGTATAAATTATTATACTTGATATTGTACAATTTTGCAACAATGCAATCAACTCATTAATTGCTAAGAAGGTAATGACTAATGTACATATGCTCAACTTTCAAGTAATCTACACACCAATATAATGAAATAGGTATAAATTATTATATTTGAGTTTGTACAATTTTG
>MU228434.1:315926-330503 GCA_018584345.1 Thuja plicata | reverse complement strand
GTGTTCAAACTATCAAACATTGAGAAGAATCAAACTATCTCACACTACATACATTTTGAAGCAGGGAATAAAACACAAAACATGAGGTTCAGACCATTTTTAAATCCCAAACACCTAACACACAGCACTAACTAAAAAATCAAACATATGTAAAAGGGAAAAACAAATGAACAGATGGATCATTGCCCCGTAAGGTCAAATAGACTTGAACTTACCTCTACTCGAAGATTAGAAAATGACAGAGTGTTCAAACTATCAAACATTGAGAAGAATCAAACTATCTCACACTACATACATTTTGAAGCATGGAATAAAACACAAAACATGAGGTTCAGACCATTTTTAAATCCCAAACACCTAACACACAGTTGTAACTAAAAAATCAAACATATGTAAAAGGGAAAAACAAATGAACAGATGGGTCATTGCCCCGTAAGGTCAAATAGACTTGACATTACATATACTCGAAGATTAGCAAATGACAGAGTGTTCAAACTATCAAAGATTGAGAAGAATCAAACTATCTCACACTACATACCTTTTGAAGCAGGGAATAAAACACAAAACATGATGTTCAGACCATTTTTAAATCCAAAACACCTAACATACAGCAGCAGCAGTAACTAAAAAATCAAACATATGTAAAAGGGAAAATCAAATGAACAGATGGGTCATTTCCCCGAAAGGTCAAATAGACTCGACCTTACATCTACTCGAAGATTAGCAAAAGACAGAGTGTTCAAACTATCAAACATTGAGAAGAATAAAACTATCTCACACTACATACATTTTGAAGCAGGGAATAAAACATAAAACATGACGTTCAGACCATTTTTAAATCCAAAACACCTAACATACAGCAGCAGCAGCAGTAACACAAAAATCAAACATATGTAAAAGGGAAAATGAAATGAACAGATTTGTCATCGCCCCGTAAGGTCAAATAGACTTGACCTTACCTCTACCCGAAGATTAGCAAATGACAGAGTGTTCTTGTGTCGACAGACACATTTGCAAGGTTTCATTCTTTTGTTTTTCTACCTCTTCCGCCTCCACTTCTTCTGCTCCATATTCTGCTCGACAAACACCCAAAACCATGGCATAGGCGGCATCTTCCCTACTCGGCAACTGTCGGGGCAACTGCCGGCATCTTCCAAAAGAGAACTGGCCTTCGCAAAACACATCTGTTTTTGGCAACAGATGGCATTAGGGTTCAGTGGCAACGTGTAGGAGAATAGCTTGGGTTCGACCGACAAATGACACTTTTCATTTTAGGGTTAGGTTAAGGGGTATGTAAAATAGGTACATTGCAATGTAATTTTAGGTTTTAAATGATTAAAAATAAAATAAGATGTGTAAATTAAATAGATAATGAGAAAATAAATAAAGAATACATTTATATAATTATTAATGTTGTCTAGCATAATTAATAAATATTACTTGTTCATATATATATTCCATTTTGAAATTTAACATATCAACATGTTCAATTATTGGGACATTTTCAACCAAAGATGGGGGGTGTTAATTGACTACGATAGGTAGGGGGTTAGAAAACTGACATTTTTAACACTTTTTGCTTCAACGAATAAAAACTATATCAAATATGATAATCACGACCCGAAACCTTAGTTATAAGTAATTAACTAGTTGATAAAGACATCATAAGATTTTTGGACAATTTTATCATCGTTAAGTTAGGGTTTGATAAGCCCAAAGTTAGGGTGCACGACTATTGGGTCCTCTCCCCTATATTGTGTTTGAAAAGCATCAACGTAGCAAAGCATATGGATTCCAGTCTATGTTCAATAATCAAGGATACACTTTAATGCATAGTTGGCAGAGTCACAAAGTACTCAAAGAGTTTTAAAAACTCGTCGAGTATTTCTGGTCTGCAAGTTTCGTATACTTTTATTCACTAGGAAAACTCGTCGAGTTTTCCAATAAAACTCGATGAGTCCACACGAAAAACTTGGTTGCGTTAAAACCCAACCTCATAAAGAAAAAATGACACTGTTTCTTTTATTTTTTTGTTCTCAGTTTGTCTACTTGGCTGTGAGGGGATAATATAGGCTTTCAAGCCCTTGATAACTAATTGTAATCGATTAGAAGCGGATTTGAGCAGATTTTAAGCAAATTTCAACCGATTTTTGAAGAAAAATCACATTCATAGGTATGTTTTCTGATTTTGTTTCTGTCTTTTTAAAATATTCTATTTATTTTTTGTTGCATCTAGTTGAATACAAAATCATTCCTAAGTAGCTAGAAATGATTTTGAATCATTAAACAAGATTTAACACTATTTTTGACATGTTTTGTTGAATCTTTCACTATTTTTTTTAAGAATATCTAGTTTTTTTTTAAATCAAACCATAGTAGTTTTTTTTAATTATTTTTTACTTTGGATGATCTCTAAAAATATTGAAACTAATTTAGATAGTTTTCTTAATTGTTTAACTAAAATATTAATTTTGTCTTTTCACTTTCTATGTGTAGGTCAACAGTTGACCATTAATTCAGCATGGCAGCTTCAGGGAATGATTGGCCACTAGAACCATGCCCTTCTGGATATATAGGCAATCGTCCTAAAAGTGATAAAGATAAGACATGGAGGTATGTTTATGAAGGACCAGACCCTGGAACAGTGATTTGCATAAAATGTGAAAGTAATTCATGGAGGCATAAACCGCCTCAAATACCACCTTGCAGGCATTGACAAACATGCTACTAGGAAATGTCAAAAAACCATAGAAGAGATTAAAATATTTGTTAATGTCATACTTGCAACTGGTGAAGAAATAAAATTGCAAAGGGAGAGGAAAAAATTAGCTACGAGGGCAACCATAGATGAATCTCAAGGTGCTTCAATTGACATTGAAGAAGAAGCGGCACTTCAGAGCATAGTGGGCTCTCGTCGTGGCCCATGTATCCGCAAAATGAGAAGCCCCTATTTTACCACTTATGCTTCCTCTAGTAGAGTGTATGTTGTTGCATCACCATCAGGGACAACCTATAGGCAATTATTTTGTGTCCAAGAACACACCTGGAGCACAACCATCATTAGAGGCCACTGGATGGAATAAGATGGCACGTGAGAAAATATATATTGCATGTGCTGATTTTTTATATTTCAACAACATCTAATTGAATGTGGCAAAGAGTCCTTATTGGCTAAATTTGGTGACCGTGATGATAGTTTCAGGCTAAGGGTGCAAGGCCCCTTCTCACAAGGATTTGGGTGGGAGGTTAGTAAATAGTCCACTTGATTTCATTTTTAAATTTTAACTATTTTTCTCATTTATTAAATCAAAATTGTGTACTGAGACCTAAATTCACTTTGTTCTTGTAGGTTGTTGTATATAATTTAATGTATATTCATGAAACATTAACTCAATTACATCAATTTGAAAGGAAATGAAAGATCTAACAATGCTAAACATCAAATTGAATCATTGAAACTGTCTCATCTCTCTCTAACTAAGAAGCTAAAGTAATGCTCTCAGATTCCAAGAACTCCTAAAGTGACAATCCTAGAATGAGAATTCAAAGATTTAAGCTACATGATGTGCAAATTAAACTAAAACATGATGAAACATGATGCAAATTAAACTAAAACATGATAGAACAAAGCTAAAGAACTAAAATTATGCTAAGCATGGATAAAGAATTTAACTATAATGCAAATGCAAATGGTGAATGGGTCATTTTCTCTTAGAATGCATCCTATTTATAGGATTTTCCAAGGGTAGGAGGTAGAGTCAACTAACCTTGATCAAGGTTGAGTCAAGTTGATGGTTTCAAATGTTGGGACAAAGATACAAGAATAAAGAGTCAAGAGACACCTCAAGATGAGTAGTGGAGAAATGATTTATCCTTGATACATGTGCTTCAAATGCTCTCACCTCATTGCTTGATTGAGTTTGAGTTTTGTTCTTTTTTGGTTGGTGAGAATATATTTATTTAATGAATTGATTTAGCCATAGGTTCCCTTGAATGGGTTGGATTTAATTTGATTTAAACTATACAGTTAATTTTTTTATGTTTTGTGAGGATAAATCCTATGAGACTGTTGTGTGTGTGTGTGGGTGTGTGTTATATAATATATATAGATATATATCTAGAATAGTATTAAAAGAAATTCATATAATAATGATTCAGAGATATTACATGTGTGTGTGTGTGTGTGTGTATTGTTGGAATAATGGAATGGTGTGTACTGAGAAGGGAGGGCTGAATCGGTACCCTTAAAACTTTTTATCAATTAACCTTTAATCCTTTAGTAATCAATTCTTTGTATTACCGACCATAGATGTTATTCTATATTTGTGCATGTAATATCAAATCATAAAGTTAATTACATGTAAGAGAAACATTCATTAAATGTAATGACACATGACACAAGAATTGGTAACGTAGAAAACCCCTGTAGGAAGGTAAAAACTGCGGTGGGGATGAAACCCACAAAGCTTCACAATCTGCAGAATGGAAGGTATCAATTAAGGCTATAAGTTTGATCACTTCTAATGATCTTACCCTATTAGGAGTAACATTTAGACTGGTTAGGTCTACTATGTTAAGAGATTTAGCAACACTGTTAAGTGTGCACTCGGTTAAGATATTTACATAAGGATTGTTTTTTTCACCTTCTTAAAGGATTTCTTCTATTTGCTACACTTGTTAGAATGTAGTCAAAAATACTTGTTGACCTGATAAAATGCAATCCTGAAATGCTGAGTACAGATCCTTTAAATTTTACAATATGATGTATCACCTATAGTGATTGATTAATACCTATGTTCTGCTCGATAGCCTTGAATCTTGTTCTTTATAACTGAATTCATCTTTTGTTGTGCTTCTACATGAAACTTTGTATATGATCCATAGATGTATGATGCGGCAAAAATCATCATCACATCAGCTTGTTCTGATTGATTACACGTCTATTTATACAATAAATTGACCTAAATAGGTTTCATGCTTTACAATGATATTTCTATGATCAAAGGTTTACAACTTGACCTTGATCTCCTAGTTTGCATGTTTTCAATCAGTTAGACTGATTAAAACAATTACAATTGTTTTTCTTGTCCCTCAAGAAATGGTTTTAAAGATAAGCTTTAAAGCTAAATATAAAACTCAAGTGTTTTATCTGACATGTAACTCAGCTCCACATTTCTCAGAATTAAAGTTCTCTCAGTAGACTGGTGCTCGGGTTTCTCTGTAGTCTTTCCTCGGTGATGTCTCTATAGACATTTTGCTTCTCAGTTTGCTCTGTAGACTGACTGTGGATGTTCACTGTGAACTTGTCTATCGGGTTCCTCTATGAACTTATATGTTGGTGAAGACTGGTTTCGGTGTTCTCTTGCACTTAACATTTTTGGTGACCTCTATGGAACTGTTGTGTCAGGTTGCACTATAACCTGTCTTTCAGTGATCATGTTGCTGACGGTTCAAAAATTGTTTCCTTTGTATACTAATGACAAAATATGTTCATCATTCTCCCCCTTTGGCATTAGTATCAAAAATTGATATGTGCAAAACTATAAATGTTTAGTATATACACCATGTGTTTACCTTGTCAATATGACTCCCCCTATGTGCATGCCTTGATATTTTCTATGCACATGCATATACACTTTCCTTTATACATATATTTCTGCCTTTCATCATTTCCCCTTTTATCATATCAATTCCCCCTTTTTTATAATAGTGACAAAGGTGTAATACTTACAATTTGTCAAAAATGTGGGAATGGGATTTTTGAATGTCCTATATTTGCTTCTCCAATTGTTCTTTGAGGTGTTCAAGGGTCATGATTTCCAAGGTGATTCTTTCATGCATATGATATATGCTTTCTGTAATAGATATTTCCGGGGTGGCAACCAATGTTCTTGCTGAAGTCATATGTTGTTGTAGTAATGTGAGATTTGGTAGTAGTAGAGCATGTAGCTCGGTTACCTCATCTCTGAATTTGGATTTTGCCTCTTGAATCTCAAGTCTCAACCTTTTTGCTTCCATAATCTTGTCATAATGCAACTTGAATGCATTGTCATTGGTTGTGAGACCTTGTGCACTAGTATTAAGATATGCATCTATCTTTGCAATCTTTTCACTATTCTCTTTAGTGAATTTCTCTATGGTGCATAAATTTTGAACTAATTTTATAACTTCTGAAATAACTGGTTCCAATGTATTGACCATTTCAGATAGCTTTACCTTGTTCTCTGCCACTTCTTGGTTGATTTTGTCTGTTAGATTGTACTGGTACTTCTGCTTTGCACATTCTTCCATTACCTTCTTTACATCTACATTATGTGATGTGATGGCGTCGGTAATAACTATTGATTGATCAAGAATAGGTGTACTTTGATCAATGTCAGCATCAAGTACAATCTGCAAGAGTATTTATTTTGTAGTTTCTAGTACGTGTGTGTCCTTGTACTCCTTTTTGAGCTTGTCTTGCATGACTTTCCTTTTACACAATTCACCATACTTTGTCAGTGACTCTGGATCCAATGTCCCAGGATCATAGTCTGGTATGTTAATGATTTCATCCAATGTTACTGGAGCTTTTCTCTTCTTATTTTTCTTTACAATTGTGGTGGAGACAGTTTTATGTAGTATCATAGCAAGATCTTTTTCTTGGTCTGATGTACTTGGTGAAGGCTTTGGAGGTGTTGTGTCTTTTACCTGTTGCTTGGTATTTACCTATTGGTTGGTATTAGACGTCTCCATATCAACCTTAGCTTTATCTGCAGCTTCTCCTTTGGTATCCTTTGAAGTGGCATCACCTTTTTCTTCACTTGCATCTTTCTTCTCTCCATCTATTACTTTACGTTCATCATTTGTGCTTTTCTTCTCCTCTTCACCCTTATCCTCGGGTATGCTTGCATCATGGTCGGGTGACTTCTCCTTTTCTTCTGAGATGATATTGATAGCTTGTATCAATAATGGCATTTGTACTAGTATATTGACCTGTGCGGAATCCTATGTTTCCTTTTCCTTTTCTTCTTGATCAGTGGTCACATTAATATCTTTATCATTCTTTACTTCATCTGCAGGATCACTTCCAGTGATGTCTATGATAGTTGTATGCTTAATTGTTTCATCTTTTGTATCCCCTTATGATTGTAGAATTTGAGGTATGTCATCCATTGACTTACTTGCCTAAGTCTTTAATTCAATTGGATTGACATCCTCATTGTCATTTATAAAGATGTGTTCAGGGCTCGATGTAGCATCCTCTTCATTGTGAGGGGTGTCAGTAATAGCTAATACCTCCTTGGGGATTTTATCCTCCTTAGGTGGATTAAGTAATCCTCTCCAAGCTTTATCACTTTCTTTGTCAAGCTCTATTAAGCTTCCCTCTAGTACCTTGTAAGCTCTCATCTTAGCTGAAAATTTCTTTGAATGCTTCCTCATCATTTCATCTATTTCTTCCATATTGGACTTGGGTGGCATAATTGTTACTAGGGATCTTTCCCTTATTTCTTTCTCTGTTTTGAGTGCATATGTCCACCTTGATGAGAGTCTATCATTCATCTCTTGAGACATCATCTTATCAAACTGTACAGGTATATATTTGAATACACACATTGTCTTGATGATGGCTTCTTCTATCTTATTTTGATCCTCAGGCTTCAGAGTTAGCCATTGTCTAATCTTAGGATTAGATATGCTACCTGTCTTAACGATTGATGTAGCAATCTCATCAATTGTTGTAGGAACTTTGTTCTTTTTAGGTTGTTCATCTTGTTCAGTGTCTTCCTTATCTTCCTTTCTTCGGATTAATCTTCTTCTTCTCTTTGGTTCTGATGTTTGCCCGGTTTGAGGCTTTCGTTTATAAGTCATCACTTGTCCTTTTAAACCAGTGGTGAGTATGCTTCTTTTGTTGTTGACTCCTTGTTCTTGATGAAGCAGTTTCCTTGGTTTCTTTGGGGGTGGTTCATCAAACTCTATTGATTCAGAGTCGCTCATTTTTTCACCTTTACCGACAGGTGACTGTTCCTCAGTGTCCTCTTTTTGTCTTGTTTCTTCTTTATTAACCGACAATTTCTTTTCAAGTGTCTTTACGATTTTGGTCTTCTTTATGTCTATCTTTTTAACAGTTAAGCCTATTTTGATTATGGCCTTAGCTTCTTCATAAGTTCCAAACCTTGGCAATGTTTTGTCCAGTGGTTCATTTAATAATGCTTCAATAACATTTGTGGCCTGATCTATGTTTATCTCATAGTCAAGTGGTGCTAACCATGTTGTCCTTGGTACAACTGGTTTAATCAAAGTTGTATCGGTGTCCACCATGAAACAAATATCATCTTTATATTGATCCACCAGTTGTTCTGGTATCCTCATCCTTTTCTGCACTTTGTCCTAAAAAGTAGTGAAGTATGCATCCATGACCGATGTAAAATTGTCTCCTAGTGACTTAATAAATTCACTAATGTGTATTGTCACTGGTCGGGTAGTGTCCCAATTGACATTACCAACAGATGGGAAGAAGTTTTGGAAATAGAAAAAGGTACACATGACGAGTGATCCAAATTTACATGAATTGGACCTTGCTTACCTTAGTGTCCTCATGTTCTCCTCTAATTGGTTCAGTAGAAGCTCGGATATGTCCAGTTGTAATCCCTTCTTCACAATCTTTTAAGCACTACTGACTACTCCGCATGCAATGCTATTCAGTTTGCTGGCTTGGAATACCTTGTATCCTAGCACATATGCACCAAATTTCAGTTCTTAATTGGTGATGGAATTTACCTTCAATCCTCTACCATCCCATACTACACCTATCATCTTTTCTATGTCGAGGCGAGGAGGATGTTTGAGTGCTTTTGCCTTGTTGGTTACTATATAACCGGTCACTGCATGTATTACATCCTTAGTGATCTGTGTTGGCTCATCCAGCCACATCTTTCGGTCATGTACCTGACTAAGAACTATTCGGATCCACTCGGTCTTGAACTCCTTCAGGAACATTAGGGCATTTTTCAGCCCTTTCACCTCAATGTGTTTATGTTCATCTTTCATGTTTTCGTCTGTGCAAAGCTTCTTGTAAGCTTCCTCAACTTCCAGATCTCCGATTTCTGCAACTTTGTAAGTGGATATAGGCTCAGACATCCTCGACTAGCAAAACCCTAGGTGGTATGCTTGAGAATGCTCTAGCGTCATCGGGTTGTAAAGCTACCTCTGGACATAATTTATACTTAGGCTCTTCGCATGTAGAGTTCTTGATTAGATTAACTTTCTTATCCTTTGCATTTTTTATTTTGGAAAATCGTGAAGTGGTTGCCATATTTCTTGAATTTAGGGCTTCCGTAAACAATATGTTTGCTCAGTGAGTCGTAGTTACTCACTTGATCTGCTCTAGCTGTTGTGAATCTATCAGAGTAGCCGTGAATGTTCTTGAATTTCTTTACAATCTGGTCATTGTTGGTCGTTCTGCTTCGCTCTGCTCTCGCTCTTAATCGCTTTGTGAATGAATGAACTTTTCGTCGCCCTTTTATAGACGATGCCTTAAGTGGTGCAATTAATGCTTTACCCACTTCTCGGTGGTCGAAGACGGAGTCGCTCGGGGAACATACCAACTTCATCCTCGGTGAAAATAAGATGCTCGAGTTAAGTGTCAACTCAATTGACCTTTCACATGTTCACCGACGGTGCTCGGTATGGAGCGAAGACTACATTGTCTTTTTACATGATTACCGATGATGCTCGGTTTACATTAACAACTTGGCTTTCACATATACACCGGCGATTCTTGGTATGTATTGACCAACGAGATTGGATTCACAAATTTATAACTAATACCATAGTGCATCTTTATTCATGCTAATTTGGCATATTATTAATGTATATTGGAACTAATATAAAATATAACTTGGTATAGTGCAGTTCCATACTTGATCTGCTTAGGTGGGGTGGTGTTATCACCGGATCCATTGGATAAGGTGTCACCAATTGTATTGTTTGGTCCAGCATCATGAGTGTTTGTAGCTTTCCTCCACATCTTGTTTCTCATCTTCCTGATGTCTTCAATGGTATTGTCATTGGCAAAAGTGTTTGTCTCTATCACTCGGTCTCTACAGTCCTTGCTTAGATGACCAACCTTATGACAATGTAAGCATGTCATTCCGGGGTTAGTCCAACTTCTAGACCTTCTCATCCATTTTATCATGCAGTTTGCAACTATGTGTCCATATCTACCACATGTTGTGCAACTTTTCCATGTGTTGCAATCCCAAACATGAGTTACTGATTCTTCTCGGTTGATAAACAGTTTCTTGTTCTTTAGGCTTCCATGCTTGCTTTTTCTTCTTCCTGCATTCAAAATATGTGTGCCCATGCATTTTGCAAGTAGAAAAATATTTTTCCATGTAGTTTTCCTTCTTTGGTTGTTTCACCTTAGATCTGTATTCATGTGCTTTGTGTCCTTTCTTGTTACAGTTATAACAATTTCCTATGAATTTAGATGTGGATTTAGGAATACCTTTATCTTTGCTCCTGCAAACGTTTGATGTGTGGCCTGGTTTTCCACATTGATTGCATGATTGCTTCCTTGGTATTGGATTTGTGTAGACATCTTTTGGATCAGCTTGGTATGATGATTCTCCATGCTCGGCATACCCTAAACCGGTATTGTTGTTGAGTCTTCTTTGACCTTTCAAAAAAACATCCATTCTTTTTGTGTTTTCTTCATCTTTCTTGATCATATTATTATGATGTTGCTGAATTCTTACTTCATGCTTTAGTTTTTCATTTTCTTCTCTTATCTCACCAATAGCTTCCAATTTCCCATTGAGTTCTATCTTCATTCGGTTTTCCTCTTGACTCATAAGAACTATCTGATTGGTGATCTCATGATGATGTTCAACAAGTCTTTGTATCTCTGATTCTCTTTCTTGTAGCTTTTCAGTGATCTCCATCCTGTCATCAATAGCTAGTGTTCTTTCTTGTTCAACTTGTCTAGCATCATTCATAACATCAATCATTCTTACCATTCGTGTCTCTTGACCAATATGTAGTGATTTCACTTGTTCAGTTGGATGTTGATTGATTTCATTCAGACTTGTGATGCTTCCTTTAGATGTGTCTGATGTATTGCTAGATGTAGATCCTAATGACTCAAACAAATAAGGTATATCTTTTTCATGATAGTCTTTTTCATTTAGGCGAGATGTCATAACCTTTCTTTCATCTAGTGGCTCTCTCATCTTAATTCTTGCTTCTTTGTATTGCTCATAGAAGATATGTATATGCAATTTCTGATTCTCAATATTCCTGTCTAGCTTATACATTTCCATTGTATGATCTTTTCTCTTAAGTATTTAAAATTTTTCAAATAAGAGATCTAGCTCTGATACCAATTGTTGAAATAATGGAATGGTGTGTACTGAGAGGGGAGGGGTGAATCAGTACCCTGTAAAAATTTTATCAATTAACCTTTAATCCTTTAGTAATCAATTCTTTGTATTACTGACCATAGATGCTATTATATCTTTGTGCATTTAATATCAAATCATAAACTTAATTGCATGTAAACATTCATGAAATGTAATGACACATGACACAAGAATTGGTAACACGGAAAATCCTTGTTAGAAGGTAAAAACTGCGGTGGGGATGAAACCCACAAAGCTTCACTATCTGCAAAATGGAAGGTGTCGGTTAAGGTTATAAGTTTGATCACTTCTGATGATCTTACCCTATTAGGAGTAACATTTAGACTGGTTAGGTCTACCCTATTAAGAGATTTAGCAACAATATTAAGTGTGCACTCGATTAAGAGATTTACATAAGGATTGTTAAATCCACCTTCCTAAAGGATTTCTTCTATTCTCTACACTTATTAGAATGTAGTCAAAACTACTTGTTGACCTAATAAAATGCAATCCTAAATTGCTAAGTACAGATCCTTTAAAGTTTACAATATGATGTATCACCTATAGTGATTGATTAATACCTTTGTTCTACGCGGTAGCCTTGATTCTTGTTCTTTATAACAGAATTCATCTTTTGTTGTCCTTCTACATGAAACTTTGTATTTGATCCATAGATGTATGATGCGGCTACAATCATCATCACATCGTCTTGTTCTGATTGATTACACATCTATTTATACAATGAATTGACCTAAATAGGTTTCACGCTTTACAATGATAACTCTGTGATCAAAGGTTTACAACTTGACCTTGATCTCCTAGTTTGCATGTTTTCAATCAGTTAGACTGATTAAGACAATTACAATTGCTTTACTTGTCCCTCAAGAAATGATTTTAAAGATAAGCTTTAAACCTAAATATAAAACTCAAGTGTTTTATTTGACGTGTAACTCAGATCCACATTTCTCAGAATTAAAGTTGTCTCTCGGTAGACTGGTGCTCGGGTTGCTCTGTAGTCTTTCCTCGGTGATGTCTTTGTAGACATTCTGCTTCTCGATTTGCTCTGTAGACTGACTGTCGGTGTTCACTGTGAACTTGTTTGTCGGGTTCCTCTATGAACTTGTCTATCGGGTTCCTCTGTGAACTTGTCTGTCGGTGAAGACAAGTTTCGGTGTTCTCTTGCACTTAACATTTTCAGTGACCTCTATGGAACTGTTGTGTCGGGTAGCACTATAAACATGTCTTTCGGTGATCATTTTACCGACGGTTCAAAAACTATTTCCTTTTTATACTAATGACAAAATATTATCATCATATTTATGTGTGTTTATTTATTTATTTATTTATTTATGCATGTACATAATCAATTGTCATTATATTAATCTCATAATGATGAATAGACATGTCCCATGAAGGGACATGTCTCTCCTATCCTCATTCTCAATATAGATGAAAGAGAGATTGTTGCATTTGAAAAATACATACAACATAGAGTGCTATTACATTTGCAGCTATCCTAAAACTTAACATGGTATTAGAGCCAGACTGCAAATGAAAGAGAGTAGTTTGTTGATGGTGAATGAGTGACTGTCTCAGAAAATACAGTCTCAGTACAGGGACCATATCTCAGAAATCCACCGTTGGATTTTACTGAATTTTGGATATGTTTGTGAAAAACAAATTTTGAAGAATCTCACTAGAGAGATTGGATATAAAGTGTGGGGTTAAAAAGTTATGATGGAATGTGTACGGGTCTATGTCAATTTCCTGAAAACGGCTTACATTAAAGAGATATATTAATTTGTTATGATCGTGGTCAAACATTAACAAAGAAGAACGTATTCAAGGAAGGGTATCTCTTTCTATAAAGAAAGCATTAATTATAGAGTGTCACCTCTTTTGGAGCAATCAAGTCATTTCACAAGAAGACATGAGAATTGTTCAACGATATAAGAATGGGAATTGTACATTGTGGGGGGAAATAATAACCAATGTTACATTATCATCTGAGCCATCCATAGTGGGGAGATGATTCAAAGGGGAGATGTCTCTCAAATAATCTGAGAAGGTGTTTTCTGATTTGATGTATGTGGACCCTCATTGGAGCAACTTGTATCAAGGATGTTGATGTGTCAATAAGTATTTATTATCCTTGAGTATTACTTTATCTATTCATTGTAGTATCTCTCTTATTTGTATTTCTATAAGTACTATAAAAGCTATTTGCCTTGATCTTTTCCGGGGATGCTCTTGCGGGAAAAAGAAGATTGATATCAGATTCAAAGAGAGTCTGACACTTCAGAGGTAACTTTGGATGAGGAGCTCAGAAGATTGATATCAGATTCAAAGGGAGTCTGATAGTTTATCTTAATCAATCTTGGATGTAAAAGATCAACAGATTGATATCTTCTCAACGAGTTCTTCTCTATAAGAGAAGTTTGAGGTGAAATCCCTTGTTTCCACCCTCTACGATGAGGCATGGTGGATGTCGTGTGTGTGACTTCATATTTTTAATGGGTTGGGCTTGTCCCCTATGTACATCATGAGCAAGTGACGACTTTCAAATGATTATCATTTGTATTTGTAAAAGTTATTGGAAGGTGACGATCTTACAATAACTTGACCTTCTATTGTGATATTGATGGCTGAAACAGATCATAATAGATAGAACTTGTGGATAGAATCGTTGATTGAGGCAATCCACATTAAAGCTTGAGAAGCTTTTGGATAGAATCACCGACTGAGGCAATCCACCCGGGAAAGTGTGGATAGAATCGCCAACAGAGGCAATCCACGCTAAAGCTCTTGAGTTTGTAGATAGAATCATCGATGGAGGCAATCCACTCTAAATCTCATGAGTTTATAGATAGAATCGTCGATGGGGGCAATCCACATAAGAGCTTGTGGATAGAATCGCTGATGGAGGCAATCCATCTGAGAGCTTGTGGATAGAATCGTCGATGGAGGCAATCCACATCTTGAGACTATGTTTCTATTGGTGGATGATACTTTTATTGCTTACATCATATGATTGATGTTGTCGAGTGTCATATAAGTGTCGACATTTATCCTCCCTAGCTAAGGGGGAGTGTTCATGTTTTGCAGCTTCTGTCAGATAAATCCTGAGACTATTGATGTTGATGTTTATAGCTTCGATCGGATAAAATGATCATAATATTATGATAAAATAAATAAG